>JACXGI010001183.1:36731-63941 GCA_016801175.1 Esox masquinongy | reverse complement strand
CTTTCTCTCTGTCTCCCTCCCCCTCACTCTGTGTCTCCCTCTCCCTGCTTCTCTCTCTCCCTCTCCCCCTGTCTCCCTCCCCATCTCTCTCTGTCTCCCTCTCCCGTCCCCCCTCCACCTGTCCTCTCTGCTTCTACCTCTTTCTCTCTCAATTCAAATTAAGTTGCTGTAGGGGCACAACCAAACACTACATTTTGCACTTTGGAAATAGTTATTTAGTAACAATATAGGATTAAAGTAATAATACTGTAATATTCAAGAAGGTCAACAGCACAATTAATAGAACAATAATGAAGGGCAAAAAGAAACCCTCAAACAAACATACAATAGACAATGCAAATAACAATGGCATAAGACATTTGTTTATTCTGTCAGGCAATGTCCCTCATTTTGTGTCTGACAGCTGTGCAGTGTGCTGCCAAAACACAGTTCTCTCTGTCCTCCCCCATAACAATGTGCAGCCTATTTTCATCAGAGAGGTCTTTAAAGGCTTGGATAATGTTTTTAAATTTGGAGAAATTACATTTGCTAATTGTTAAATAATATATCATATTTGTTTGATATTTTGTCAGGAAAGACAACACTATGTTATGTTCTCCTGTGGTACAGTGAAATAGTTTACCATGGTGTACTGTTGATTAAGGGCCAGATAGTAGCAGTGGGAGTTCCCTGGGACCTCACAATATGATATTATCCTGATACTTGAATCACGATGCGGTAATATTGTGATATACTCAGTATTGCAATTCAATATTGCGATATATTGAGATTTATTATTCACTTTTTACATTTCTTATTAACATTTCTCATTGATGATCATACACAAGGACATAATGTATTTTCCCCTCTACATGTAGAGTATCCACAAAGCAAGTGAAACCCTTTCACTGTATATAGCCCTGTGTGAATACCAACCAGCGTGGTTGGTGAAATGGCATTCTACCCAGTAATGCCAAAATGTACCGGCATGTGGCATTAATAAAAAGTAGATTCTTGGTCTCTGAGTGTGAAGTCAGAATGTCATCGGGGGGAGATTGTGATACTATACTGGATCAGTTTTTCCCCGCATCCATGCAAGATAGCCCTACATTTTTAAGTGCCTGTATTTCTCAATAGATGTGCGTAGTTTTTTCTGTGTTGTAACTTGGTTAATACTGATTGATTAGATGTTCTGGGCCTGAAGCTTCAGTTTGTCCGTAGAACAGGTCTGTGAACTCAGCCACAGGGCCAGTTGGATGTAGGGACTTCATTTTTTTATTTTATTTTTATTATTAGTGGATATCGGTCTAATCCTGCCCTGCATGCGTTGTTTGTAGTTTTCCTCTGGACAGGTAGGAGAATCTTTCAGAACTCTGCATGCAAGGTTTCAACGGGGTGTGTGTCCCATTGAGTGTAATCATGTTTTGGTACCGTTGTTCGTCCTTCTGTGTTCAGAGCTCATCATTCTGACCTTGGGTCCAGCTGTCCTGGTTGAAAGAGAGAGAGACTGCTCAAGGTAACTGCTGCGTGGACTTCTGCTATCATTGTGTGTGTGTGTGTGTTTGCGTGTGTCTGTGGAGTATGTGCGCCTATCTGCAGCCATGTACGTATGTGTGTATATGTTTGTGTGTGTGGAGGTTGTCAATTGTATGTATGTCCTGAGGTCAGTGACAATGGTATAGTAGATAGAGATTGTGCCCAAGGTGCCTTTGGCTAAGTGTGTGTGTGTGTGTGTGTGTGTGTGTGTGTGTGTGTGGGTGTGTTTTATGTATATGCGTGCTCAGCTCTTGAAGATCACAGTCAGTGTGTCCTCTGCTCATGTTGAAGTGATCTGTTTAACATTTAACATAGGAGCTTGGATAATCTCAAGAGGCATCTGTTGGAAGTGGTCTACATATTCACAGAGGATGCTGCCGCTGTATGCAATGAAATGCCAACATGCTCTTTGCAGAGTTATCAAAAAAAAATCCATATTTCTATAAAACAAGAAGCGATTCCAATTTGTATTTAAAAAAATAAATAAGTAATAGATTTTCTTTGGTACTGTAGGATATAAGTTCAGTTGGTAGCAACAGTTAAAGATTAAATCAAATTACTTCCCAACCTAAGTCAGATTTCCTTGATTTAACAATTTTATAATGTACAATAGCTTAGATTCTGAATGTTACAGAAACAAACCAAAGATTTGCAAAGTGTCACATCTTTCTATGGTATTTTACAGCTTGTTCTTTGCCTAATTTGCAGTTGGCAGTTGTATTTCTAGATTGGTATAACACAGCAAAATAAAACAACCAAACATTTGGTCCATAGGTTGGGAAGCCCAGCAGTGTGAATAGGGTGCCTGTAAAGCCTACAGGATAGCCAGTATGTTGCCTTCAGTGAGGGTTGTTGATGTTGTGTACTTATTATTAGACAGTGTGGGCTGACTATCTGCTGCTTCCCAGAGCCAGTCCCACGCCAGGAAGAAGAGACTCAGACTTGTTTAATACTTCGGTTGACTCTTACAGAGTACGGCTCTTTTTAAACAGCTGCAAGAAATCAGTGTAATATGTAAGTTTGAAACAGTTGCGATACATCATTCATTCTCCTTTATTTATCTTAGCCCCAACTACAGATTTCTAGTCCTAACCTGAACCATTAGGTTCTAACCTAACAACAGATGTAAGACCAGTCCTAACCTGAACCAGTAACTAACCTAAAAACAGATCTATGACCAGTCCTAACCTGAAACAGTAACTAACCTAAAAACAGATCTAGGATCAGTCCTAACCTGAACAAGTAACTAACCTAAAAACAGATCTAGGACCAGTCCTAACCTGAACCAGTAACTAACCTAAAAACAGATCTAGGACCAGTCCTAACCTGAACCAGTAACTAACCTAAAAACAGATCTAAGACCAGTCCTAACCTGAACCAGTAACTAACCTAAAAACAGATCTAGGACCAGTCCTAACCTGAATAAGTAACTAACCTAAAAACAGATCTAGGACCAGTCCTAACCTGAACAAGTAACTAACCTAAAAACAGATCTAGGACCAGTCCTAACCTGAACCAGGAACTAACCTAAAAACAGATCTAGGACCAGTCCAAACTTGAACAAGTAACTAACCTAAAAACAGATCTAGGACCAGTCCTAACCTGAACAAGTAACTAACCTAAAAACAGATCTAGGACCAGTCCTAACCTGAACCAGTAACTAACCTAAAAACAGATCTAGGACCAGTCCTTACCTGACCCAGTAACTAACCTAAAAACAGATCTAGGACCAGTCCTAGCCTGAACCAGTAACAAACCTAATCAAAGATCCCACTCCCTCAGCAGGTAGTCTAGTGGTCAGAGCATTAAACCAATTACTGAAAGGTTGTTAGGTCAAATCCTCCAACCAGCAAGGTGAAAACATGTTGTTTTGTCCTTGAGTAAGGCAGTTTGTTGTAATTGCTCATTGGGCAGCTCCCTGCATCCCTCCAATGACTAACCTAACCACAGCTCTAGGATCAGTTTCAACTAACCTTTACTATTAGTGCAAAAAAGCTTTAATCCTAAATTAGTCGTTAACTGCTTCTTCTTCATCTTCGTAAGGGTAGCCCATCCTTTTGGAATAGTTCCTTCCTGTCTTCCTGCGGTGTGATCAATACTGTTCTCTGACTGGTTAATTGACCATCAATCATTGTTTAGCAACCCAGAGGTGTTGTGTTCTATTCTGGCTCAGCCTATTATGGTGTCTTTCTGCCAGGAGGGTCTGCAGGGCCCACTCACAGCTAAAGTAGACCAACGCTTTCACAGCACCTCAACATCTGAGTTTCGTTGTTTAACAACTCACTGTAATCAATGTCACAAGATGAAGGTACATAACAGTGAAACTCTGCTCGCTTGAAGTTGCATAGTTCATGATCCCAGAACATGATCCGTGTGAGTCATGATCCGTGTGAGTCATGATCCGTGTGAGTCATGATCCGTCTGGGTCATGGTCCATGTGAGTCATGATCCGTGTGAGTCATGAGCCGTCTGGGTCATGGTCCGTGTGAGTCATGGTCCGTGTGAGTCATGATCCGTGTGAGTCATGATCCGTGTGAGTCATGATCCGGCTGGGTCATGGTCCGTGTGAGTCATGGTCTGTGTGAGTTATGGTTCGTGTGAGTGATGATCCATGTGAGTCATGGTCCGTGTGAGTCATGATCCGTGTGTGTCATGGTCAGTGTGAGTCATGGTCCGTGTGAGTCATGGTCCGTGTGAGTCATGGTCCGTGTGAGTTATGATCCATGTGAGTCATGGTCCATGTGAGTCATGATCCGTGTGAGTCATGATCCGTGTGAGTCTTGATCCGTGTGTGTCATGGTCAGTGTGAGTCATGGTCAGTGTGAGTCATGATCCGTGTGTGTCATGACCCGTGTGAGTCATGATCCGTGTGAGTCATGGTCAGTATAAGTCACGACTGCATGGTTAAATGGTCCGTTGTGTCAGACACAGTTTTGCTTGTCCACCACTAGAGGGAGCACTACGGGGATGGCCGCTTCACCACAGGGGATACTGCTCAATGCCGTGCTTGAAGATCCTGTTTAAGCTCGTTGTCGTTGCGGGCCGTCCTGGCTCAAATGAGGCTACCACCTTTAGTCTGCCAGGTCCAACGCCAGGCATTGGTATCCTCCATCACTTTTCTGGACCCAAATCAAACACTGTTCCCTATAGTGGGCATTGTTTTTGATCGGGGCCTGCTGGTCAAAAGTAAAATAAAGTAGTGCATTACATAGGGAATAGTATGCCATTTGGGTCTGATAAGTGGAGCTAGTCTTTATTCTTAAGTCACTAACATTCCTTTGATAAAGTCATGTGTCCCCATGGGGGTTTTCAGGGGCTGATTGATTAGCTAGTGATTGATTGGTGATGGATTAGCAGCAGGGTGGCTTCACCTCTTTCCAAAGATAAACTAAAGTTTGGTTTCCATGGCTACAGAAGAAACCCAGCCGTGAGGCTGCAAAACAATTGAACTGTGATTTTTTCTTGAAAAGATTGTTGTTGTTATTCATGGTGCAGTACAGATCAGGGTATAGATTGGCTGAAGGGTTTGGAATCACAGAAATAGAGTTACGTATTGAAAAGCAAAGCGGCAAGGAGTTTTGCTGTTGTTTTGAAGTGGTGGACTACTTGACCTAAAAGAGCAGCATGCAGATCCATAGTGAAACCACCAGTGGCAACAAGTATCCGCGTTGCTTCAGTGACTGAGGAAAGGGTTTGTGTTTGACAGAAGAAGCCGCGAGAAGAGCACAAGCCAAGAGGAAAGTATGGAAACAAATGTTACATGTGGCTGAGGTGTGTCCCGAAATATCGCATACTCTTGTGATATCAATGTTGCATGTCATTATGGCGATATGAGTTTGAAGAATTGTGCAGCTCCACCTGCATTCAGACATCTCAGGTGTGTGTAAGTCTAGGATCCAGTCCTCCTTGTTCATAATAAAAAAAAATGGATCGAAAAAAAACAAATGGATCCAAGATCAGCTGTACTCGTCGGAGCCTGGTAGCCATGACAATGTGTTTGGAGAGATCAGAGATTAAAATCCTTGATGTTTCTGTGGTAATAAGGTCTCCAATGTGATTCTATTGTAATGATGTTTTATCTTTATGTCAAATCACAGAACAGTGCGGTCTCGTGAATGTTGAAGAGATCTCAGTGGAATGCATTAGTCCTCTCCTGAGGAGAGACATTCCACAGCTCCACAGCACACACACTCTGGAATGGATGCACCTACATGCTCACACAAACTCTCTCTCTCTCTCACACACACACACACACACACCCACACACTTCCCATCTCGCTGTTTTTTTCTAATCTTTTGAAATGACCTTGAGGTAATCTGATGGATTGTTCCTCAAACCTTTTCAGAGAAGTGTGTTTGTGTGTGTTTGTGTGTGTGTGTGTGTGTGTGTGTGTGTGTCTCTGTGTGTGTCCCCGCATTTTTGTTTGTGAGGATGTGTGTATGTGTGTGTGTGTGTGTGTGTGTGTGTGTGTGTGAGTTTCTCCCGTTGTCTCTGCCAGCTCAGCCTTGAAGAGAAATGCAGTTTTATCATCACGACCATCCAATTAACTAAGCCCCCATTTGTACAAAAACACACAAAACTCCTTGACTAAATAGAGCAAAAAGTTGGCTGTGATTATTCTGCCTCTTCCCCACTGTATTAAGCATGGTTTTTGTGTTTTTGTGTGAGTGTGTCTGTTTGCACATGTTTGGGAATGTGTGCAATAATCGGTCATTGTGTCTGTGTGATTGTGTCTGTTTGTGTGTGTGTGTGTGTGTGGGGGGGGGGGGTGATAGTTAGTCATTACGGTGTGTGAGAACATAATTAGCAGTGCAGACAGGGTCCTGGGGCCTGATTGGCAAGGCTGCGTGAGCGGTGGTCGCTGATTGGCAGTAGTGCGTGGGATGTTTTTTGATTGGCAGGCCTGTGTGAGCAGAATTTCCTGATTGCTACTTGAGGGGTGTGTTTGGCTGGCACACAGTCTGGGCCAGGGATTAGTCTCCTTGAAGACATGTTGTTGACAAGACCACGGACAGGGACACAGCTCGTCCAATATAGCACACTACTGCCTTCAAAGTGTGCGGTGTTTGAGCCGGCCCCCGTCGAGATCAGGGACCCATTTGGGACGCCAGCGGAGAGAGACACACTGACCTCTCCTCATTATGGCTCTGTGTCCAGGCCGCCCCAGGCTAGCAATTCAACCGAGTCAACAAGCACCTCCCTCTTCCTCTGCATCTCAGCGCACGCTCTACCGCACACGCGCACACACACCAGGAATATTCACACATCTGCTGGTGTGTGTGGGTGTGGGTGACAAGGAGGCCAGTGTGTTTGTTTTAAGATCGACACAGCCCAATTTGTTTTGAGTCACTCAGTTTTTCAGGGTTCTTATAGATGAACAGCGTCAGTGGCTGTAATGCCACACTGACTGAGCAGACGCTGAAGTTTCAACTTCCCCCCCATTTAAATTCCACTCATATACAGATATCTACAGTATAATCAAATGTAAATAAACCATTTGTCAGTCCCCTGCGACATGCACTAACCTTGCAGAATATATAGCTGTTGTTGGTGTGTAGTAATACAGACAACAAGGAAGCTAAACAAGTCTCATCTATATTCACCCTGTTGTTTTCCAAACCAAAGGCAGCATCTCAAATGGCACCCAGTTCCCTATTTAGTGCACTACTTTATACTGGAACTGTAGGGACCCTGGTCAAAAGTGGTGCAGTAAATTGGGACTAGCGTGTCATTTGGAATGCATTCAAAGCCTTTAGTGGTGAAATGGGTTTGGGACATCACAGATTCACAGCTTAAAGCCAAGCAGCAGCTTTCCTTGGCAAGGCCAGAAGAGCTGTGAGTGTGTGTGTGTGTGTGTGTGTGTGTGTGTGTGTGTGTGTGTGTGTGTGTGTGTGTGTGTGCAAACGTTCATTTGTGTGTGTCACAAGGACACCATGCAGGGCCCAGGCAGGGCTCGATAAAACACCTTCAAATCTTTTTGTCTCTCAGAATGCATCAGGACAACACAGCCAGCGTGGGGACTGTCAACTGGATGTTACATTTCCTTCCTGTACAGTTCAAAACTCATTAGGAGTCATATGGATTCTAATATATACTGGCAGTACATTCATGTTGAGGCAAACTAATTATTGTGTTTTTGTAACATTTTTCTTACCTCAGTTCGGGCTTGTCTCCGATGTTTGAGTTTCAAAGCGGGTGTTTAGAGAACCGTGGTGACATGGTGGTGTGGCTGAGTGCTTTCGACTTGATCTGTCAGACATTTCAGGTGATGTTTTGTAACTCTGTCTGGAAATTGTTCTGTGCTGTTTTTTTTTTTTTTTAGCTCAGACTCGTTATCTTTTTTGTTCAAACTGATCATTTTAACAAGCAATTACGACAAATTCACAAAAAAATGTCTGTGATGTTATACATCTGTTTTTGTCTGTGACAATATTTGGTTTCTATGTCGTGAGAAGCAATGCTAGGTTTGTCTTCTACCTTTATTGTGACAAAGAAACCATGTCTCCTTAATATGAACGTATTCCTATGCAGAATAGTATGGACTGCGAATTACGTGTTCTGGTTCATGTTTTTGAGTCATAAGAGTCCGGCGGCGTTGCTGGCGTTGACTCCCAAATGTGGATGTGTGCGAAGAGAAGCGCTGCACTACAAACAATGCTTATGGGTTAAGGTTTGCTAATACTCCAATGTGGTTAAAGTTAGCATTAAGGTTCGGGGTTAGGTTAGAGAAAAAAAAATGTTGCCCATCCCTAGTGAAAATCGCAAGCACCGGGATCGGTGACGTTTACACTCGGCTACCATCCCCAACAACAACTCCCTAACAAAACTTTGCTTCATTTGAAGCTACATGCGTGTACTATTTCCCAAAGCAGCGGTACTTACTATTAAAATGTGCAAATGTACGTAAAATTACAAACTGTACTATAGTTTTACCATACATGTTTCCGAACTGCATTTGCAGAAATCTTTTTCTTATCACAAATGTGAACGTTTTCTATTAGGGTTGCAACATTCAGGAAACATTCAAATGAAATCCTTAGACTCTTCCAAACATGATTTTTGGAAAACCTGTGATTTTTGGTAACTTTTCCAGAATTTTGCATTGCTGACAGAAAACTGACAGTTATGATAAAAAATGAATCATTGTCTCAATGAAAAAATGATTAACCTTGTGCAGTATTTTCAGTATTTGAAGCCAATTCCGTTAATGAGTAGCAGACTAGCGCTTTCTGCATGAATGGGATGCATAAACAGGGCTCTAGGATGGCATTTATTTCAAGGAGCAAATGATGCCCCTAAGTTTAAAAAGCTAGGCTCACAAAGATTTAGGAGCACAATGAAATTATTTTGGTGGTTTTCATTTTCACTAGCACTGACAGTCACAACAAGGGTGCACGATAACAGAGAACTGAAAACGTAATGTCTTTTGCATGAGTCTTCATCTTTTTCAGGTATGAGAGCTACTTTTAAGGTCCCTTGTACTCTCTTGCACTATGTATTCAGTCAATATTCCTGGTCAAACGAGGTCTAATAATCTACTCTAAAGGGGGCCCTATGAAGTCAGTTAGACTGGAAAATGTTCCACTCTATTTGTCTTTTAAAATTGTTTCTGTACCTTTCATTGTGCTTCTAGCACCCTACTGCTGCTGCTATTTTGTACAAATAACAAATAGATCCAAATTATGTTCTAACTCAGTTAATGTTTGTAATGTAGCAGGTACAGTTGTACCGTTTATGAATTGTGCACAGGCAAGCATCGTAGCTCAGCTGATGTTCAAATGCACCACAGACCGGGGAAGCATCAGCACCACAGACAGGGGAAGCATCAGCACCACAAACATGGGAAGCAACAAGGTGAAAATGTACTTGCCAGACATCGTGTTAGGTTCTTTTGCTTTTAAGTCAATAGTGGTGAATAGGGTTGGGATACTTTAAACGATGAGTTGATTAGATTGTAGGCCAAGCTGGGAGCCTGCATTGCCTGATACGTGTGAGAATTTGCTGCAGAACAGAAAAACTGAATTTACTTAATTACTGAATTGTTTCGCAAGCTGGGACATTACCACAGCTGGGACGATGTCAGTAAAGCATTTCCACTGCACAATTTTCTCAAATTTCGCAGAGAAGTATGAAACATCCTTAGCTCTAGATTTTGGGTTGAAATTAGCACTCAAGCAAGAGTGAGTTCTTAATTATATACGTTAGCGTGTGAGGGTGAAATTGACAAACTTTAGAGATCTGATAAATATGAATATTTATCACACATATTTATATTTACCATTTGACAAAGATGCAGTGAGGAAATAACTACCTTTTGTGAAAATAATACATCTTCATCAACATATCAAAGCCCTGATAGACCTCAATAGGCCTTTTCACACTGCATTGTTCTAAGTCCTGGCCTATCTTAGCCCCAGGCTAAGACTGGCCCTGTGTCAGCTTAGCCTGTGTTCACCCAAGAGTTTGTTAACCCTGGGCTAAAGTTTAATCCTAGGCTGAGGATTCACACTTGTATTCCTAAGCCCTGGGGTAATGGACAAACACGACAAGAGACTATTTTACATTCTATCTATGACAAGCTACAAATGTTACGTTCTCTCTGGCATACGAGTACTGGTAGAGTACAAGTACCTCTACCATGATTCAATTAACAACTTCATGACATTGGTTTATCAAGATGCCTGCCCTTTCGGTATTTGCTTTGACAATTTTGTTAGAACCATGCAAAGAAAGAGAAAAACAGTGATGTGAAAATATGAACACGAGGCAGAGAATGTGACTAGTCAACCTATATTCTTTCGACATATTTGCTAGATTCACATCCAAAGGAAGCTGCAATAACTACTTTGCTAAGTTTTAGCTGGTATAATGAAACGACAAATGTTTGCAGAGTGAAAGGACCAAACAGAAAACATTGTAGCTGTTGGTAAGGGCGCGTCAAGAGCATATATAAATTAAGTGAAAGGGCAGGTTTTGTGATTGGACAGTAAATGTTCTATGGTTTTGTTCCTGACCCTGTTTCACACTGGTAATTTTGTTTCTAGGACTAGCTCTGAAAAGTCAGTGCTAACGCTGCTCCAGAGCAGGGCCAGCTAGCCCTAGTGTTATTAAGATGCAAGCCCACTTCAAAATATGCAATTGTGGACACTTTCTTAGCCCTGGGCTAAAATCTCCCTTAGCTCAGGGCTTAGGAGGGTCTTAGGCCAGGGCTAAGGTGCAGTGTGAACACACCTACTTTGTTTTCCTGCCTGCCTGTCTGTCTACCTGTCTGCCTGTCTGTCTGTCAGTCGGTTTGGTTTTTTAGGTTCAGATGTCAGAATGAAACTGTGGGAGACCCCTGGGGATGAGTTGTCTTTGAAGCACACAAACACACACACACACACACACAGCCTATTTTCAGCTTTTACCTGAGTGCAGATAGGGAGGCTAAGAAGTTACATTAGATGGAACATTAACATTGTATAGGTTTTAGAGAAGAGAGATCAGCAGAGAAATCAGCAGATATATCAGTAGAGATATCACCACAGATATCAGGGCTTGGATTGATCTAGTCCCACTGTAGAAGTACAAAGCAAACTTTTATTAAGGATGAAGAAGTTTTCATTTCATTAGGATATATTGCTCTTTTTTCTTTCATGCTTTTATTCTATCCCCACAGAACCCATTATATACTGTATATGTTTACTGTATTTACTAGAAGAGAATATGGACACCGATGTTTGTGTGGTCACAGCCCAGGCACTATGTTGTTAGTCACCAAACAAAATCAATTCACCCTCCAGCCTTAGATGTACAGACTGTCCATTTTGCAATATAGCCCTGGAGGAAAATGTTTTTGTTGTCAATTGCACACAAGGTCCAACCGAGACTCTGCATTTAACCCAACCCCTCCAGATTGGAGTGGTGTGGTGAGCTGCCCGGGTAGCAATAGAGTTGTTACCTAGCCAGGTCAGGGTCGATCTAGACCAACCTTTTAGTTTACCCCATGCTATCTGCTGTACAATAACTCACCTATATTGTAGAATAATCCTAGTATCTTCCTTTTATTCCAATCTGTTGTACAATAACACTAGTATCATCCTTCTATTTATATATGATATACAATAACACTAGTATCATCCTTATATTAATATCTGTTGTACAATAACACTAGTATCATCCTTATATTAATATCTGTTGTACAATAACACTGGTATCATCCTTATATTAATATCTGTTGTACAATAACACTAGTATCACCCTTATATTCATATATGATATACAATAACACTAGTATCATCCTTATATTAATATGTTATAGAATAACACTAGTATCACCCATATATTAATATATGTTGTACAATCACACTAGTATTACCCTTATATAAATATATGATATACAATAACACTAGTATCATCCTTATATTAATATCTGTTGTACAATAACACTAGTATCACCCTTATATTAATATCTATTATACAGTAACACTAGTATCACCCTTATATTAATATCTGTTATACAATAACACTTGTATCATCCTTATATTAATATCTGTTATACAATAACACTAGTATCACACTTATATTCATATATGCTATACAATAACTATAGTGTAATCCTTATATTAATATATGTTATACGATAACACTAGTATCATCCTATATTAATTTCTGTTGTACAATAACACTAGTATCATCCTTATATTCATATATGATATACAATAACACTAGTATCATCCTTATATTAATATCTGTTATACAATAACACTAGTATCATCCTTATCATGCTATTGGCCATCAGTCAGATGCCGTTGAAAACTAAAATGACTGAATGTACATCTATTTTGTTATTGATCCTGGACACAGCACCTGGATCAATAAGCAGACACCATGGTAGACGACATCCATTACTAGCTGTAGTCTCAAGGCAGCCGTGGACTAACAACAGACATTATTAGTACGGCCCAAACAGCACCCTATTCCCTATATATTTCATTCAACGTCATCAGACTCGTATGGGAATCTCCATGGGCCCTGTTCAAAATTTGTGCACTACCGAGGGTTTAGGGTCCCCATTGAAGACACATAATAGGCATTGGCTGTAGAATGCAGTATATCACTGTGCATAATAGATGAACCTGGACGTGTTTTACTGCTGATCAATACGGAGACATACCTACATGCTTCAATACAAAGACATGAGTCATAAACTAATTCCTTAGGGATTTGGTCAAAATGGCACCCGAGTCTCTCTAGATTGTGATTCGTTCAAAAGTGTACAACCAAGGGAATAGGGTTCTATTGAGGATGTAGAATATAGAGTATTTTCCAGTTACCATGAAAAAAAAAGAGAAAGAACAAGGGTCAATGACTGTGACCTCTCAATGGCTGTATCAGATGCACCAAAGAAGTCTCAGCCTTGTTTAGATATTCACATGAGTTTAAAATGAAAGATACTTTTTTTGGAGAGTTTCTGTGACTGGCTGACCTTTTCCGTTGATGCTTGACACTTATCTTTCAGGGCTTTTTTCTCATTTTCCTTTTTAAAGACTTGAGTGGCCCAGTGAATCATCTATTCTCCCATCTCCATGTGAGTCCGCAGACTGTGGCTTCTTCCCAAGTAGCCCTGTATTCTTTACACTACAAAGGGGATAGGGTGCCATTTTGGGAAGTGGTCCAAGAACCTGACTCACCCGCCCTCTCTTCAGTGTTCCCATGATGCTCGCTGAGAGAGTAGGAGTGTCAATCAAGGTGTTTTAGCACAAGTTCCAAATGTGGCTGCTACCAGAATATCTCTGGAGGTTACTCATCGCACTAAGGAAGGAAAGCAGGTTTGTGTTCAGACTGAATCATTCTCCTTGTTAGATTTAGGCATATCTCCTCTGTCCCTTCCCTCTCTCCTATATCTTCCCCGTTCTTCTCACTGTCTTTCTGTCCCCTCTCTCTTATTTTTTTTCCTGTCTCTTTCTCTCTATTCCCTCTCTCTTTCTCTTCTTTTCTCTATTCATTCTCTCCTCTGTTTTCCCTCTCTTCTATCTCTTCTCTTACTATTCCACTTCTTCCCTCTCTCGCCCCCCTCTATTACTCTTTCCTTCTCGTCTCTTTATTCCAGAACATTTTTAGTTCTTCAAAATTGTCCGTTCTCTGCGCCAAAAATATTCAAATTGCTAGACTTGACTGAAGACAGCTGAATGCAATACACCTAGCTCTTGAATGTGTTTTGCCTGTGTTGGAGATGCTAGACATGCGGCCCCAGTCATCTGAGTCAATCCTCCACAGCCTAAAAAGATACAGTAATCACTTTTAGAGCTTCATTTGTTACAAGAAAACAGTTATTTGAACTTTGAGCCACTCTGCCTCGTAAGTCCCCAGCTCCCTGTCCAGATTTAGAAGACTGGATTAGTGCCACTCGCCTGTTCAAAGTATAAAGATGAAAATGTGGTAAAAGAAAGAAAGAAAGAAACAGACCCCATGTAAAAAAAAATAAAGAGACAATTATTTCCTTCTTGGGATAACGTAGCGTCAGATCCCCCCCTGAAGGCCTGTTCCTTTTCCTCTGCGTTGTGGAGAGATTCAATGTTCCTTTAAAGCATGTCTTACCTATCAGATCTCATTACCTTAATCAATGGCATACATTAACCATCTTGAAGCAATACAGTGCAGGGCAAAAATAAATGAGGGAGTAAGAGGAGAGAGGTGAGACAGAGAGGTGAGTCAGAAAGGTGGAAAAGAGCAGAAGGAGAGGTGAGACAGAGAGCAGTGAGAGGTGAGACAGAGAGAGAGAGAGAGAGGTGAGTCAGAGAGAAAAACAGAGCGAAAGACAGATAACATGGTAGAGAGAGGAGAGACAGGAGCACTCCTAAACATTATCTCGTGTTTCATGTCACTTCTCTAACACTACACTACACTCTCCTCAGACAACACATTATGGAAAACAGCCCTCCGCTGAAAGAGCTATTTATACCATTTAATGGCTGTAGTCTGTAATGGGAGAATGAGAGAGGGCAGACAATAGTTTATCATGCTGTTATGAACACATTTTGATCTTGTTTTTAAACAGTGAGAGATGACGGTGTTAAAGTGGTATTTTTCACTGGCATTACACCCTGTTATATCTGTCAGTGATCATAATCTCAGTACAGTATCCTATCAGCTTGTTCAAAACAGGACAGTAGTCTATCCCATCAGCCTGTTCAGTATAGTACAGTATCCTATCAGCCTGTTCAGGACAGTATAGTACAGTATCCTATCAGCCTGTTCAGGACAGTATAGTACAGTATCCTATCAGCCTGTTCAGGACAGTATAGTACAGTATCCTATCAGCCTGTTCAGGACAGTACAGTACAGTATCCTATCAGCCTGTTCAGGACAGTATAGTATCCTATCAGCCTGTTCTGGACAGTATAGTACAGTATCCTATCAGCCTGTTCTGGACAGTATAGTACAGTATCCTATCAGCCTGTTCAGGACAGTATAGTACAGTATCCTATCAGCCTGTTCAGGACAGTATAGTACAGTATCCTATCAGCCTGTTCAGGACAGTACAGTAGTCTGTCCTTTGATGTATATGGCTCCACAGTGGATGTATTCTCTGGGACCTGGGTAGGTAACTTGGGACTGCAGGATTTAGATTTTGTTCCATCCAGGCTCCACACCTGACCGGCTGAAGTAATTGATCATTACTGTGATTGACCAAATTCAATACACTTGTTGGGTTAAATGAAAAGCATGAAGTGCGTGCAGCTCAGCAGGACAGGGCGGTCTATCTCAGCTCCACAGCCTGGTAAACTATAATAGTCAGCTACAGTAGCTGCTCTTCACAGCTAATCTCACATGGACGCACGACCAAAAATAAATAGTACCGTAACGTCTGTCGAAAGACTGTGGGATGTGTCAACCAGCTAACTAAGAAAGTCTTATCGAGCATCTGACGCAAATCTGTGAGATTTTAGTGGTGGGTCTCTCAGAATAGCAGAGTACACAGTGAGCTCCCATACAGCCACAGCCGAGTACAGCTCAACACATCACAGTGCAGCTTGCCAAAGCCTACAGCAAACAACGGGTCTCTGGGTCCCAGATCCATGTATCAGCCAAGATAACCCATTAACCACATATAGTGAAGTGGTCTGATGTGAGTGCCATCTTACAAATGGCACACTATTCCCTACATAGTGAACTGATAAGGGCCTTGTCAGAGGTAGTGCACAAAATAGGGAATATGGTGCCATTTGGGACACATGACTGCTGTATAATTTGCAGACAGAGGAACCATGTGCTATTCCTGATGTGAGCGCCCAGGGTCTCTCGCTATGTACCACAAGACTGCACTAGCCCACTATGTTAGAGACTAGGCATTTATTCTGGTAGCCTATGCAAATCTTCTAGTTTCCTTATGCATTTATAAAGTTTTATGTAAAACAATAACACTGTAGCTCCATATTCTAAGAAATAACATGTTTTTAGCTCACAGCTCATTATCATCTGCAGTGCCGAGTCAGTGAGGTCACGGATGAATAGTTACATTGTGTTAAACAAAATGTGACGGATAGTTTTCAAAACGTTGCCATTTTTCGGGAACTTTGCCTTCGTGCATTTGTTTCTGGATTCTTCCCATGATGCTCGGCGACTGCACCTAGTAATTAGACAGTCTGCTTGATAAAATGAGTCGTGAGCGTTACCGTCCTCTCACAGGTCTGACTACCGCAGAACGGCGCATCACCCCCACACTCCTCGGTCATGTTTTCAGCTCGTCCCAAATTTGTTGACAATCGCCCCCCCCCCGGGAAAAAAAAGACAAAACTGCCATTTCCAGCAAAAATTAAAGAGTGCCGTTTCCCCTCCCTCCTTCTTTGACTCTCCTCCCTGTCTCTGTTCCAAATATCTGCTGGAGTGCTGCAGTGTGTTTGACAAGTGAGACAGGCGTGGTACTGTAGCTTTTGGAAGACAGAGAGAGGTACGACTCACAGGGTCTTCTCTGCTCCCCAACACGACCCTTGTCACACAATTAGCCGCCTGCCTTTCAAAGAGCTAGTACAGAGGTCAGCGCACAGTGCCCGTGCTGTGTATGTGTATCCCAAACGGAACCATATTGCCTATATGGCGCACTACTTTTGTTCCAAGAGCAAATATGAAAAATATAATCCACTATTTAGGGATTAGGCTGGTATTTGGAATACAGGCTTAGTCACTGAAGGAGAGGAAGGCAATGGTGAGTGCGGGGGGGGTGACACTGTTCTCATGCCTCCAGGGCAGCGCTCTTGACCAGCTAAGTCGGTAGCTGTCACTGGACATCACTGTCTTCTTCTGCACTAATGGAAGCCCCGGATTGGACCAGCAAGAACAAAGGCTTGCTGCTGCTGGTGATAGAAGATGGGGGGGGTGTGTTGTCACTCTAAGAGAAAGGGACGGAGATATCAGAGTGGGAATAGACCTTGTCTGAGTTCTAAATGACATCCTATTCCCCTACGCGTCCTTTCCCCCTCCGATACGGCTCGGGTCAAAACTAGTTTAGGGAGTAGGGTGGGATTTGTACACGGTTCAGAGTGAAATAGGGCGTCTCTTTATTAGACCTGAAGGGTTTACAAAGAGACAGACAGAGGGACAGGTGCCGGGGCCTTCGACCTTCAGAAGTAATGTGACTGATAGGAGTGAAGTAGCAGTATTCAGGCCCCAACATCTCCCCTCCCAACACTGTGTTACCGAAACGGATTGGAGAAAAATAAGGAAATGTGGTTGGACGCACCTTCTGTCTCTAAGAAAAACACAGGCACATACACACAAAAAGATAATACAATATTAATGTGGACTCTTTGGCACAAACACACACACACACAGATCTGCAACAAGGTCAATCTGTCAGTCCTTTCATGTATTGGACCTAAGCTAGGCTCAACTGTAGCAAATCAAATACCAAAGGTATCATACCGACCATCCTATGTCACCTATGTGCTTTAATTCCCAGAGCTCATGCCAGAAGGGGAGCACATGTAAATCCATAAATACAAATAATTTATTAACTACTTCTGACTTCCAATAATGTAACACTCTGAGAACCTGCTTTTATAATTTCCTTAGGCTATGCAAATTAAGCTAATTTCTGTGAAAGATTTTTTTTTTTACTTTGCTAATCCCCTGTTCATTAGGAATTAACTCTCATTAGGAACACATTCATACGCAGCGTCCCAAACGGCACCCTACTCCCTATTAAGGGCACTCTATATGACCAGAGACCCTGCCTCAGGGGTTATTAAACGTTTTCATCCTGGTACCCAAATGAGAAATTCGGTGCTTTCCGGGGAACCAAGCTCAAACTTACTTTTTCGGGGGCCCCCAAGCCAGAACAATTTTAGTGTTCCCCCGCTTGACATCTGAGAGTTTTTAAGTTAATTTCCTGTAATTCTACTCATTTTACCATGAGGCAGACAGAAAACGTTGCTGTTTTAAAACAAGTTTTCCGCGATTCTACACATTTCACAACAGTGCAGGGACAAAGTTTTGCCGTTTGGCAGCATATTTCCAGAAATTCTACCCATGTTGCCAAGGGGTGGAGAAATATTTTATCTGGCACTTCTACATATTTTGCCATGACTTATGCCAGGGGTTTCCATTATCATCGTCCATATGCCTGAAACAAACAGTGAAATACCAATATTTGTATAAAAAAAAATCATATCATTTTATCAGGCAAACTTAATCTGGTAAAGTTAGCTAGCTAATGTTACTTAATGTTAGCACATTAGTAGCTATCTTGCTTTGGCTTACATTAGCCAGCTAGCTGTGTTCAGCAAAAGTAATTTCACGTCTAACTTTATTAGTTTCAGAGATAGGCCTAGCTAGTAAATTTAACTGTTAGTTATGGAGTTAGATATCTGCCAAAAGGTTTAGCATACCTACTGTTGTGATCGTAAGAAAATCCATACGTAAATTGTTATGATTATAAAAAGTAATTGTTATGATTAGTAAAAAAGTAAGCGTGAAATTAGATATGTGAACATACAAACACCCTGTTACGATGACGGACTAATATTTTTTGCTTGTACGAATCTAGTTTTACAATTCTAAAATCTTACAACATCACGATCTGGAGTTTTGGTGGTTTCATCTCATCCTCCCAAAAAACGTAACCGAAACTTTCCGGCAGGAGTGCTGAAGTAAAAGCCATAGGCAGTGTGAACAACTGGAAATCAGGGAAACCAGAAATTGGAATGCAAGATTTAAATTTAAATGTATCTTCTCTGCATGCATGCATGCATAGTGCAAACAGATTTTTACATGTGTAGTCCATGTGTGTAACTGTTCTTTATTTGTGCATGCGTTTCATGTGTAATTAAAAAATCACTTAAACTTATAGAAAATATATCATTGTGTAGACCTACATGCTTGTTGTGCTCCCAATTACTCAAACATCATTGCTTTATGGGTCTTTTCCCTAAGTTTTTGCTGTAAAATGAGAACTTGTTAACATACTGAATAATAAAAACTAAATGTTATGCAATCACTACAGTCGTTCCAGGCCACACAGCCATCACAAAATATGATGGACAGAACCCAGCCATGAAATATCACATGCCAATATGGTTGCCATCCGTCCCGTATAATACGGAATCATCCGAATCAATACCGGACGCAATCTGTCCCGTATTTTCGCGGACACCTGACTCTAGTGCATACTCTACTGTACGTTTTCACATGCTTGGAATGACATGAGAAATAGTATAACCAAAAGAGTTTCAAGAGACATAACACATTTTTTGCCAATCAAAATGACAGACAATTAGGCCTAGTCTGTCACTGTCACTCATCGTCATCGTTGCCATGGTTACGGAGACTCAGACCCGCGTTTTTTAAAAACGATGGCGATTAACGTTGCCTCCAGCTTGAGTCCGCCCGTAAAAAGAAAGAGGCTGTCCAAATACGGGAGTGGCAGACGGAGCACGAGTGTGTCATTCCTGTCCGTGGAAATGAATACAAGGCGAACTGTACAGTTTGCCATAGAGTAGTTTCTGTCGCCCATGGTGGACTGTCCGACCTGAAGCAACATTCATCAGGGGACTACCACATCCGAGCAGCTCAAGGGCAGAGGACGCAGAGTGGAATCGCTCAGTTCTTGGTACCCCAGACTTCCCCAAAGGCCAATACGGTAAGTTGTTGTTGGCTAATGTGTATATTTTTATTAGATCGCACTGTGTTTGGAGTCATCGTGTGATGGTTAGCTACGCCATGCCATTCTACCAGATACACAAGTTGACAGTTCTCTGAGGACATAAGCAGAAGACCTGCCCCTCTGCGTGTGTGTGCGTGTGTGTGTGTATGAGAGAGAAACAGAGAAATTTAACCAATAACCCACTTGGTGGAAAAAGTCACTTTTATTTACACAGTATACTACATTTAAAAACCACAGGAGTTGACCCAAAGTGCTTTACAGTCAAGGCAGATGGATTTACATCTGTCTCAATACAGGTATACAGGATTAAAGGAATAATACATAAAAGCCAATAATACATAATATACTACAATAGTACTGTACATATAATACGTTGAGGGAAATGTAGCCTAATTACATGCTATTTTATAGTTTACAGTCTAGATGCCTAAATATGAAAATGTATAAGTAATAATAAATAATTTTAGCAAAAAAAGGTAAACAATTTTTCAATGGTCAATAATTTTTTATATTAAATTGTTTAATCTATTTAATGATTCCACTCCTCCAGGTAATGGCTGCAGAGCTGACTCAGATTTACCACACTGTGTAGCACAACCTGAGCTACAATTGCAGCGATTGTGCACAGAAGCTCACCCAGAAAATGTTACCGGACTCAAAGGTTGCCAAAAAAATGTCTTGTGGAAGAACAAAGGCGGAGTCCTTGGTGAAGAATGTGCTAGCACCAAAGGCCGTGGAAGATGTTGTCTGGATGTTGAAGAAAGATAAAACACCTCTACCTTTCGCCATACAGACGGATGCTTCCAACAAAGGCAACAGAAAGATGTTCCCGGTGGCGGTCCAATTCTTCAGACCAGAATGTGATGTGGTGAATAAAATTATTGACTTTGTTGAAAATCCTGACGAATCAGCAGAGGAGATTGTGTGGTGCCTACTGTTTCATCTTTCAGCGCCGACAACGCAAATGTGAACTTTGGGGTCCATTACACACATGTTGAGAAAACAACAAATCAACCTACTTCAGGGTAACTGCCATGCACACAATGTGCATAATACCCTCGAGCATGCTCTTGACAACCTGAGTGTAGATGTGGAGAATGTGGTCCTGAAAGTGTACAGCTTCTTCTCCATATCAGCAAAAAGAAGAGAGGCTCTGAAGGAACTTTGTGAGTTCTGTGATATTTAGTTCAGAGAAGTCCTGCGGCATGTCACTACCAGATGGCTTTCTCTCAACCCTGCCATCTCACGACTCCTGCAAAGCTGGTCGGAATTGAAGTCCTACTTCATCAGCCTTGGAGATTAGTGCCCCAAACAAATCAGGACTTTGTTGAAGCTCACCACTGATTCTGGAGTACAGGAGGGTGATGGCAATGTTGTAGAGGTTTATCTCCTCTTCTGCAGCAACATTCTTTCCCTCTTTGAAGAGGTTGTCAAGAAGCTTGAGACCAGTGCTACTACATGATGTGTAGAGTTGTGTCCCATCATGCATTCCTTCAGTGCCAAACTAAAACAGAGGCGGGATGACCGGTTCTATCTCTCTCCAGTTGGTGCAGGCAAGGCAAGGGAGGAGTTCACTGCGTTAATCGACACTGCCCTCAGGTACATCGAGAAATGGTTCGACTTCTCTGAAAGCAATTAGCTTCACTGTCTTCCACCCCTCTCTCTCCATGGCAAACTCACCTTCAATGACCTGGAGAAGATTTGTGAGACACTTCACTACATGGCCAGAGTGTACATGGACGCTCCAGGAGAGGGATCATTGGAAAAACAAAGATGTTGCAGCCAATTGGATGGTTGTATTTCAGACACCAGATCTGCCAAATATGCTCTGAGTCATCTCCTATATTCTGAGCATACCAGCCTCAACAGGGTTTGTGGAGAGAATCTTCTCCAGGATGAACAGCAAGTAGAGCAAGGTCTGGAACCGGTGCTCTGTGGAGCTCATGAAAAGTGAGCTACTCGTCTCTGTGAACTTTGACCTGTACAATTCTAAAGTATACTGTAACATCACGATCTGGAGTTTTGGCAGTTTCATCTCATCCTCCCAAAAAAACGTAGCCGAAACTTTCCTGTAGGAGTGCTAATTTAACAAGCAGAGGCAGTGGGAACAACAGGAAATCAGGGAAACTGGAAATGGGTGTCCTGCAAGATTTCAATTAAAAAGTCACTTTCTTCATGCATGCATAATGGAAGCTGATATTCATATGTGTAATCCATGTGCGTAACTGTTCTTTATTTGTGCATAAGTTTCACGTGTAATAAAAATCACTTAAACTTATAGAAATTGTATTATTGTGTAGGCCTACACAGTTGTTGTGGTCCAAAATACTCAAACAGCGTTGCTTTATGGGTCTTTGTTTTTTCCCCCTGGGTTGTTGCTGTAAAATGAGAACTTGTTTAAATACTGAATAACTAAAACAAAATGTAATGGAATCACTACAGAAGTTCCAGGCCACATACAGCCATGATTAATACTATGGACAGAACACAGCTATTAAATAGCACATGCCAGACTAATATTTAGAGGAATATCTTGACCTAAATCACTTAATTATATTTTGCAGCTCAGAAGGATATTCTATGCACCGGTATAGTGTGTCCTTGGTCATTTTCACACAAGTATTTTTACCTAACGCCTAAACGCATGATAGCCTACTGGTGTAATGTCGTTATGCAGTCCTATAAACCAGCTATGTACTTTTATTTTGAACATGAAATCAGGAATGGCAACGCTATGGTAGAGCACTGGGCTAGCGGTCTAACTTATTGTTGCTAACTTTACAGTTTTGAAGAGCAACATTCGGGTCATATCTGGTAGTCATGGTGTGGTAGATGCCAGATTAATGACAAACGTTTGTACATAGAAAAACGATTTGTAAACAAATAAATGGAGACGTAAATTAAGAATTTAATGTATGAAAAGTCATGAAAGGTTGTTTGTATGTTCACTGATCTAATTTCACGCTTACATTTCATGTTTTACGTATGACCTTTTTTACGATCATACCAATTTACGAATGTATTTTCTTACGATCCTAACAATACATACGCTTAACCTTTTGGCAGATATCTAACTCCATAGGCTACATTACTGACAAAAGTTTGTAGGTAGAAAAACGATTCGTAAACAAATAAATGGAAACGGAAAGTAAGAATTTAATGTCTAAAATGTTGTAGAAGGGTGTTTGTACATTCACAGGTCTAATATCACGCTTACCTTTCATGTTTTACATATGACTTTTTTACGATCAAATACCAGTTTACATATGGATTTTCTTACGATCTTAAGTATACGTACGGTTAACTTTTTGGTAGATATCTTGCTCCATACAACTCGCTGGGTTTGCCTTCATCCTGTTAATGTTTTGTCTGGAGGTATCGTAATGTGTTAATTTTGGGAGAATCATTGCTCAGTTCATCCCCACACAGGACACATTAGGGGTGCTCCTCATTATTTTGAAAGTTTTTTATGAAACCGACCGAGAAAAACTCATCGCTTTATTTGCGTTGCATGGCGATTGACTCACAACTTGTGATGCTAGCAATATGGTGCTATGACAGCGCGTCTGCGCGTGTTTTGCCCAGTGATCTTTGGGAAAAAGGCAGAAAAAAACTAAGCCTAAACCGTAGCTCATGTGCATTTTCCTCCCCCTCACCAAGCTGTGCTGAGCAGTGTTGCGCACAGACCACACTAAACAGACTTTGCGCTTGTACTTGACGCATAAAATTCCAGTGTTAATTACATAATTATACATTTACTCTGACATGCCACCACCCACCATTAACACATCCGCGACACGCTTCGGGTCGGGTCCAGTAGTTGAAGAAACCCTGCCTTACTGGAATAGCAGACCTGTTGTCTGATTTAGTGGATGTCATTTTACTGTATTATATGGACACTAATGTCTCATTTCACCGGTAGCCGGTTGCATTTTAATTATTGTCTGGTATTTCAGTTGTAATTTTATTATGCTGTACTGTATCCCAATCTGACATTACCAACAGTTTCAGTGGGAAAGAGATTAACATAGTTCGACACTTTTAAATGTAAAATGCATTTTATGTAGTCCATATGAGCAGTTCTTGTTGTATGACATTTGTATTCGTTTTTGTATTCTTTATTTTACCACGTAGGATTGACTTGAGAAGTAATTCTTATTTTTATCAATGAACTGGGAAGATTTACAACAACAATTATTGTAAATTGTGCAGTCTTGCTTGACTGTACAATTCTACGGAAACCGAATAGATCTTTGAATTTAACTACCTAACCAAATAGGTCCGTGAATCAAACTAGCTAACGAAATACATCTGTGAATAAAACTAGCTAACTGAATACATATGTAAATCAAAATAGCTAACCGAATGTCTGTTGAACAAACTAGTTAACAAAATATTAATGTAAATAAAACTAGCTAACCAAAAAGGTCTGTGAATCAGAATAGCTAACCGAATACATCTGTGAATCAAACTAGCTTACTGAATATGTCTGTGAATCAAACTGGCTAGCCGAATACCACTGTGAATCAAAATTGCTAACAGAATATGTCTATGAAATAAACTTGTTAACCAAATGCATATGCGAATCAAAATAGCTAACCTAGTAGGTCTGAATCAAACTAGCTAGTAAAATATGTCAGTGAATCAAAGTAAATAGACATATATGTGTGTGAATCAAACTAGCTTACAAAATATGTCTGTGAATCAAACTAGGTAATTACATGTATGAAGCCAGAGCCTCAACCCAGATAAAATCAGTTATATTCAGAGCTGTGTCGTATCACCTGGGTGGTCCTCTGTGTTTTTGCAGGCAAAAAGCTAATGATATTTCTGTGCTTTCACTTGCAATGGATGCGACACCCCAGAGCTAATTGGATTTAAAGACAAGCTCGTTTGCCAAAGTTGTTTCATTACTGTTCTAGCTCGTTAGTGTAGCCGGCTTTATAAGGCCCCCATCTTCACACGTCTACACTAACAAACAGACAAACACTGCACAAACACACACACACACACACATGCACACACTGCCTGGGACCACTGATTGATAGTAATAGGCTGTTAAATTGTCAACTCAGCCTGGAATGGGGTTCCAATACGTTCATGTTTAATGAATCTTCACTGACTGTTTGTATTCATGTGGCAGTAGTTCTACTGTTAGCTTCAGAAACGTATGCCTTATTACGCCTTAATGTTCAAAATATGTATTTTTAGACTGATCAAGACGGAGAAAAATAAAGATTGTTAAGGTCTGATTTAACTGATAACATGGAAATGGCGGAATCTCAAGTAAATCATAACAATGAAAGTAATTGCTCGAGAATATAGCTAATGTTAAGGTAAGGATTATGGTTTTAAAAACTGTCAAGGTTAACATTAGCAACTCCAATTTTAAAGTCCATGCTATAATATGGGTGATTGATGGGAAAAAAAAACGAATTTGCCTGAATTCCCAGACAAACATTAGTAATGGGTTAAGGGTTAATGTAAGGATTAGGATTACAGTCATAGCATACAGGTCAAGGTGAGGATCTGCAGTTCAGTAGTCTATCTAGGTTTTAGCTGGTGCACTTTATTCTTCAATGCCATGCTAGGGATTATCCCCATCTCCTGGGCAACAGCATGCTGGTTGGCCCATGTGGACACAATCCACTACAGGGGCTAAGCTTTACCTTTAATATGAACATACTCTTTTAATTGATCCCCAAGTACCCTTCCCTTTAATATTGTCATCAGTGATCCATCTCCCAGGCACAGATAATGGATGACTAATGACCAGATGTCTGTGTCTTCACCCTAACAATGGGATTTGTTGTCCACAGAGTGAAATGGCAGGCTGTCATGCCCTCGTCTGTTCCTCCCTTTGGATTGGTTGATACATAACAGTGTTTAAATACATTTTGAATGTTCAGTAAGGTGGTGTGGACGTCAGTCTCCTGTCTTCAGTGGAGACTGAGATGCTATGCTTCATGACAAACAGAGAATTTTTCTAAACATTTTGACAGGCATTTCTACAATTGAGAAAAATAAAAATAAACTCAATGTCAGTTGACAATGGAGAGAAGAGTCCTGCACTAAGCAGTACATTTTTGTTTTTTAGTCTTTGCCACAGGAAGCCTACTGTCAATCATTTCATTACAAGAAACCCGCCGTCAATTATTAATGAGAAAAGGGTTGCATGAACCACAAAGTGCCACCGTTGTGTGTTTTCAAATGTTTTTTGACAATACGTTAACTGTACTTTGTGCTGTGATTTCCTTAATCTTTCTGTTGGGATTCTCTGGTGGGAACCTGTCTGTTGTTGAGGTCATGGTTTGGTTTCTCATGGCTGTCTTTCTATACCGTACCTCAGTTTTACCTCACAAGATCTTGTTTCACAATCTTCTCATTTAAGTGAACTGACATACTGGACCTCTCACCCTCTGCCATCGTCAGGTTAAAGTAAACATACCTTTTCTATTTTTGTTACTTTTTCCCTTTGTGATTATGATCAGGGCCTGTTAAGGGTATTTTTGGTTAACTTTCAAACACATTAAGAACTCAGTTAAGTTGATATGGTCATTTAGCGAGGACTCTGCTGATAGCCATATGAAAGCTGGCTTTGAGTCGTTGAGGTGTAACACTTGACTGCAATTTTCTCATCAATTTTAGTGCATATTGTCACCCAGATCAAGTTTACAGGATTTCTGACTGAATTTTATAATAAATACCCATTTATTCTTCGAGAATACAACTTACACATTCTCATGTGCTCTGTTCAACTGCTGTGCCATTTCAGAACTCAAATTATTTGCTTGTTGTTTGGACTGCATGTTTTTTACTTTAATATCACATACCTGGTTTATAAGCTTTTTGTTTGAACTGGAGATTGTCAATTTAATATCACAGACCTGATATACCTTCAATACCACCCCTGGTTGGACCTTCCCTTTAATATCATCACTAAAACCCCAGAACGCTCTGACATATCTGCTTATTGCAGCCAAAGCTCCCATCTCTGTTTGTCCTCCGTGACAGCATTTTTAATTTATTTATATATTTTTATTAGATTGTATTTCAACATGTCTGTGTCTGGGCTTGTTGGCTGGCAAATATTTCCCCATTTGTCTGGTTTGAAGATATTTCAGTATTACCTGGCCGGCATATTAATATGTTTTCTAACATACTGTGAGGAGAGTGTGAGTTAGCTGTGAGTTGGCTGGGAGTTAGAGATCTATCTTTCCCTGTCAACATCCATCTTCCATCCGCATGGTGATGATTTCTCCTCAGAAATACAAAACTTGGGTCCCTCTCTACCTGTCTTTCTCTCCATTCTGTCCCTCGCTCACTCTCCCTGTGTATCTCTCCTCTATAAATATAGGTACATTCTGTTGGAATGGAAAATGACTTACATTATATTGGTTGGTTAGAAAGAACAGAAGTGGCTTACCAAAAGAAGCCAACACAGAGACAAATAGTGCAGGGTAAGAGGTAGTTTTGGTTTGGCAGTGTTGGAGGGTTAGTGGTGGTCATAGGTACTGTATGGTGGTGTTGGAGGGTTAGTGGTAGTCATGGT
>JACXGI010001183.1:0-36631 GCA_016801175.1 Esox masquinongy | reverse complement strand
ACTTTAATTAGTTCATATCCTCCCTGCTGGTCTTAGGACCAAATTTAATTTCGGCCAAGGAAGAAGATAAAAGTGGTATCACAACATAACTACTATTATTGTGCATCCCAAATGGCACTCTGTTTACTACAATCTAGTAAACTTTCCAGGTTACACAGGAGAGTGGCAATGACAGGACTCATAAGTGTGGCTTCGGTTGAGTAAATGAAATGGTTTCAAGGTCATGTAAATAATGTGTATAATACTGTTCCATTCCAGTCCACTCTGATCAGCACTTTGAGTCTGTCCTAACCAGTTATGGTGCCCCCAACCTCCTGTGGTAAGTAATAGGGTGCAATTTGGACTGCAGCCTAAAAGTTTCTGATTGTACACTGAGGCTACACTGAGAGATGATGTAACTTGATGGTTGAAACCCTTGATCCCTAGATGCTAGGGATGTAACTCCTATTTCTCTGCCCGGCACGATGACATATGTGTCCAAAATGGCATGAGCCGAAAGCAGTGCAGTTTAGGGAATAGGGTGCCATGTGCACTCAGACACAAAGATCTTGCCCCGGCTATCTCACCATCTTTAATTTTAAAATGCAGCAGTAACCACTAGTGGGAGGGATGTGATCATCCCGTCTGCCTGCCTGCCTGCCTGCCTGCCCGCCTGTCTGTCTGTCTGCCTGTCTGTCTTGTCTGTCTGCCTGTCTTGTCTTCCCAGTCATGTTATCCTCTTCTCCTCTTCATCTTGTATGAGTCTCCTTATAAACCTTGATCTAAAGTAGTGCTCTGTAAAGTAGACAGGGAACCATAGGGCCCTGGTTTGAAGCTGTACACTATTGAATAGAATGGGGTACCAGTTGGAATGCAGTCTGTGCCTTTCTCCTGGGGAGGACCATGGGGAGGTGAGACGACTGTAGAGGTTTCCGTCATATTGCTTTCACCCACCGGCACCTCTTTTAATGCGTGTGGGCGTTTTGCAGCCTATTCGAATGTAGCTATTCAACCTCTCCACTCTCCCTCCATCCACCCGTCAATTCTACACCTAAGTCTACACCTGAAACGGTATTCTGGTCTGCCCTATGTCAGATTTTGTGTAAAACCAACGTTGTTACTTCATACGATCAGTACTGTCTGTGTAGAGAAAAAGCAAACTGCCTTTGTTTCTGAAGGATGTGACCAGCAAGGTCACGCCAAACCCCGACACTAGGTGTTACATGCATGTCCCTCTTGTAGCACATGGACAGGAACCTTTCATCCATTTACAAGGCTTTTAAATACTCCTGTGCCGGTATATGTGTCTGTATGAGGCTTTAAAACCTTTCTTTTCTTAATACCTGAGGCTTTAGAACATCTCTCACTCTGACTCAGACTCCGCTGAGGTTTCCAGAAAGTCCCACTGTCATAACAGAGGCGGTGTCCTAAATGTCACACTGCGTGAAGTGCACTTCTTTGACCAGAGCCCTGCGGACAACATTACACTACTTAAGGAACAGGGTGGCATTGGGGACACTGATACAGTATCACTGATGGGTTCCCTTAGGGGTTTATCTTTGCTTTTTAAAACATTTGCTTTGGGACCGGCCCAGAGCCAGGACGAAAGATGGCAATCTGTCTAAAAGGAAGAGACTGTTTGGATCAATAGGATTTTCATTACAGTTATGTTTCATAGTTCAGGAGAAGAAAGAGGGACAGTTTGTGGAGCGGTCCTCGGACAGTCCCAGTGATACATGAACGCTCCTCGTCACCGCAAGCACAGCGTGGTGGATGTAGTAGGGTTCCATTTGGGACACAGGCCCTGTGAGGCGGGGAATCAGCTAGAACGCACGGTGCCCTAGCGCTTGGAATATTGTTCTAGTATACTGGTTAGAATCCCTGAGCCAACGACCTGAAGAATCTGTAAATGTGCCTTAGCGCATGGCTCTTAACCCAAATTGCTTCCACGTCTTCTCTCAATATGTCTTCTAATTGAACAATATATGAATGTAAATGAGACAAAGACCTCCATCTCCACCTGACAGAGTCAGCAGTTCTTTAGAGGTGTCTGTGGATCTCTGCATGCATTCCAAATCGCACGCTACTCAGTGCCCTACTTTTGACCAGGCTCAATGGTGCCATTTTGGATGCATCCTCAGTCAGCATTGAGTGCTGAGGCTTTGCGGCAGCCAAGAAGGAAGGTATGATCTTTCTGAAGGATGCTGTTACCATTGATTAATCCTCCATCCAGACTCCAGGCAGGATCTGCTGATGTAGGTAAGCTGCTTACTGATTCCTTTACCCAGGTTACCAGAAAGAAAAATACATACAGTTGTTGAAATGTGTTTTATACCAGGTGAAATGTTCTTATCACAAACATTCAGTGTTAAGATCCACAGTCTATAAGACAGTGTTATACTTAACCTTTGTCTAGAGCCTTATGTGGTTTCTAGTACAAGCAATTGCACATAATTGGCGTCGTAAACAGAAAGCAAACTAGAGTGGATGTTACGAAAGTCACTTTTAAAACTGCTCAATTCTCATACTTTGTTTATACTGTTTGTGTTAGCAGATACCAGATACTACAGAAAAACATAATGATTACTTATTGCATCGTTTTAATTTCAGCAAGGATGCTTTTGACAAAGAAACAGAAAAACATGCATGTTTGATCTGTTTTTTGACAGGCCTATATGTTTCTTGGATTGCAAGAAATTAGTCTGAACCAATAGTGCAGTCAGTCACTGTTGGTTCAGTCGCTTAATGGTTGAGTAACGATCAGCATTGGCACTCAAACGCAGGCATGCATATCTGCATTAGTGAACAAAAAGGACTTTTTCTTATCTTTTGAGTATACCTGAATTTATATTATCCTATCTATATGAATTAAAGTGCAATGACTTCAATAATATAGAATAAAGACATTATGTTATACAGAATGGATTATTTGAGAAAAATCACCACATATTAAAGCAAGAAAAAAAATGTACAAATGCAAGAATGAAAAGTGATTTTTTTTTTCAGTATTTTGCATTTGGGAAAATCCATCTGCAAATGGCGTAATCACAGACTATGTTTGCACATTGAATGTGTTTTTGTGTGCTGGTGTTCATGTTTGATCATATCCGTGTAAGTGAAAAACATTTTTTTACTTACACAGAAATGTTTATCAGCACAATTACATTCTTCAGAAAATGCACTCTTTCCCATGTGGAATATACTGTTTAATATATTTCAGGTAGTAACCAACTATCTAAACTCCTCCATCAAAAACATGTTTGAATTCAGAAGACACATTTTTATTGATCGGTCTGATTTGCGACTCCAAAACATTTACCACAGGCCTAACAGACACAACATGATCAAACTTGTGTAATACTTGTTTAATAGACTTTAGCTGCTAAAATTGTTTCGTTTTCCCAAAGTCACCTACAAAAAAGTATACCGTAGGCCTAGACAATCCATTTTCACACCTATGAGTTCCTTTTCCAAGGTATGTCATTCTACAGGAGCAGCATTTCTTTACTCCAACAATATTTTGAATCAATCCCCCAATCAGTCCTGCATGACAAAACATTAAAAAAATAAGGCGGCTTATACTGTAAGTCGATGTTTTTAGGGATGTTTAGGTTTTGTTTGTTCTGTTATCTAAAGAAATACTGTATCCCAGTAGTATTATTATGAAGAAACATACCTAACGAATGAAGGAACATGCTGCATTCATTTATGTACAGCAATGTAAACTCTAACATTGATTGATCCTGTAATAGATGTCATTTAATTAATAATAGGAAAGTACTCAGATTGCATTAATGAGTTTGGTTCATTCAAAAATTGCTGAGATCGTAAGTGTACATAGTTTATGTAAGTTTATGAAGTAACCTACCCAACTTGTTTTATATGACAATATCACTGTTTACAACACCCCAAAATGCTTCACCAGCAAGACATGCATCAGACAGAGCGAACTGTCTTAGAAAGGCTCATATATTTCTGTGTCAATAACTCATATATCCCTTAACTCCAGTCATTGATCAGAATGGAGGAGAGCTATAGCTAGCTTTACTGAAACAAATTGCGGTGATTTACCTCAGAGAGTCTCCCTGTGTGTAACTGATGGGTAGCAGCTTTTCCTCGTGTAGACCAAAATGGCAACTTGTCCCCTAAGAAGTACACTAATTTTGACCAAAGCCTTTAGGGAATAGGGACATTCAACACGCATGTTGAGTCTTTCTGTATGTTACTGATGTACTCTAGGTTTTACTTGATAGACGGTTAAGTGCAAGTCATCCCTCAATACTTTCTTCCTCTCATGCCTCACTCACCTCCTCTGAGGACAGACGGGTGGTTGGAAGCTGATTAAATCACACCTTTTCCATTACCGTCTCTCAAAATGGCTCCCTCTCTGTCCCTCAACCTTACACAACATCGATTCTGTACAATGTAGAAAGAAAATACTGTGCACCGTTTTCCATTTCCATTCCAAGGTTGAGTCTACTCAAGGAGCTACGACCAAACTATACGACAAGCATCGTCCCTGATAAATAAATGTTGTAAGCCGAAAGCACATATTGTGAGACCAGCCCAACCCTATGCCCAGTGTGTTTGGGTTACATTCACTGCTGTTGATTTATGATATTCATTTATTTATTTCCATTGAAGTCTGGTTTCCTTATCGCTCTCTCGCTCTCTCTCTCTCACTTGATTCCTTGCTTTCTCTTTCTGGCTCTCTTCTTCCTTTGCTCTGTTTACTTTCTCTTTCATTTTGTCTTGCTTCTTTTCTTTTTCTTTTCTCTCTCCTTTTCTCTGTCTTGTTATCCTGCTTTCTCTCTCTTCCCTCTCTCTTTCTCTTCCCACTCTCTCTCTCTTCCCTCTCTTTTTCTCTTCCCACTCTCTCTCTCTCTGTCTCTCGCCAGAGGAAATGTTTGGCTCTTCTTCCTTCCTTGGTCTGATAAGAACCAACTTCTGCATTTCCTTTTTTATTGCTTCCATCAGTTATTTATGTTGCTTTATTGTGATGATTCATGTTCTTCTCACTGGAGGTAAATGGCAATAAGTATCCCACACTGTGTATCTCCAGGAATCTGTAGTACACACACACACACACACACACACAACCCCCATCTACACAGATCTGAAACATTATTCATTTTTGTTCACTAATGTTGTGTTGGCGGAAATGTAGATCCTCTCCTGCGAGCTGCCCTTATCGCCCGGCGAACACACATCGACGATGTGGCTATTTTTTCCCTGCTGACCTTATTTTGAATCACTGTGCAGAATCCTTGGGGGCATCGTATCAAATTAGTCTTTAATCTACTGTTTTAAGAGCCTGCTTTGTGACTGGGCCTGTCTGACATTATATAGATGTGGTGAATGTATGTTGAATGCGTAGTTAGTTAGCTGCTGGGGTAATGCTCCAACCATAGAAATAGAATGAATAGAAGTATGCCACAGGCCTTGTCACCAAATTCAGACTACAGGACACTGACAATCTCCAGTATTAGGGTCAGATGGGAGAAGTCCACTCAGGAGAAGTAACTTTCTAAAACAACCGCCATTTAAACCACTTTAACAATAAGCTAGAGACCTATATGTTATAGATCTGTTATGTGGATATGTTGTAGATATTATACAGAAATGATGTGTTATTTGATTATGTTAAAGATATGTTATAGATATGTTATAGATGATCATTCACTAACCGTTCATCTGTGAAACGAACGGGGACATACAGTTAAGGAGGCTTGTCTAAGACAAGGGTGGATCCTGAATGGTCTTTTTTCAAAACATTCTGTTTCCATCAGGTTAATGTTTGGTAGACCTAATGAACGTGAATTTGCTCCGTGATCTCACTGTCAGCGACTCAAGTGTCCTGACAGTTGCGCCACTCTAGGCCCATCCATGTGGATGTGTAAGGCTGAGCAGAAGGTTTCCCACGGGACCGTGTGCTTAAACTGAAGTCAGCAGCGACCCCGATCGGTGAGCTCAGCCCAACTGTTCGTCCGAGTCACTGGTCACTGGCGGAAAGGCCGACACACTGCCAGCTTAGCAAGTAACGCTTCCTCCCGATTTGTCACATGCCTGGCGTCGAACCAGGGACCTCTGCTTTGCCAACACACGTGACCGCCCTGAGCCGCTCAGAATCCAGGTCTTGAGCAGTGCATCGCGGACCATTCGGGCACTGGAGAGCATTTCAATTGCAACACACACAGGTCCACAGGCAGGGCCGTCACTATGACGTCATCACACTGATCGGACGAGCCCCACGTCACTCCTGCTAGCTGAGACTGAGCTGAGACCCGAACCGAAGCGGAGCCCTGAACATCAGAGAACCGAGCCAACAGAAGAGCCCAGAGCATTAGGGCTGAATGCTGGACTGAGCCAGTCACAGACGTGCCAAGTGCCTTCAGAACCTGCTGATGCCGAGGCATGGCGAGCGCTGATAAAACAACCCTGAACGAGGGAATAATTGTGTCCGTAATCACATTTATTTACGCAGCACAGCTCCACTTGACAGAGGCAAACTGATGTCTTATCTACCAAGGGATGGGGGATGGGGGTTCAATTCTCCATGCTACACACACACACAAAAGTGTGTGACCGTGTGTACACACATAGACCCCCTCTCTCTCTCCTTGTCTTTATCTCCCTGTCTCTATCTCCCTGTCTCTATCGCCTTCTCTCTAACTGTATGTATTGCTCCCTGCCTCTGTCTCTCTTTCCCTGTCTCTCAATCTCTCTTTCCCTGTCGCTATCTCTCCCAATCTCTCTATCCATGTCTTTCTGTCTCTATCTCTCTGTCTCTCTCCCTGTCTCTATCGCTCTGTGTCTTGTTTCTTGTCTCTATCTCTCTGTGTCTCTCGTCCTGTGTCTATCTCTCTGTGTCCCATTCCTTGTCTCTATCTCTCTGTGTCTTTCTCCCTGTCTCTAGCTCTCTCTCTCTCTCTCCCTCTCTCTCTCTTTCCCTGTCGCTATCTTTCCCAATCTCTCTATCCCTGTCTTTCTGTCTCTCTGTCTCTATCTCTCTGTCTCTCTCCCTGTCTTTATCGCTCTGTGTCTTGTTTCTTGTCTCTATCTCTCTGTGTCTCTCGTCCTGTCTCTATCTCTCTGTATCTCTCGTCCTGTGTCTATCTCTCTGTGTCCCATTCCTTGTCTCTATCTCTCTGTCTTTCTCCCTGTCCCTAGCTCTCTCTGTCTCTCTCCCTGTCTCAGCAAAATGACTACTCAGGAGACCCTCTAATTGTGTGTGTGTGCGTGTATTTGTGTGTGTGCGTGTATTTGTGTGTGTGTGCGTATGTGTGTGTGTGTATGCGTGTGTGCTTGGTTGTGTTTACTGTGGCAGCGGCAGCAGCACTGTATAGGAATAAAGTGGCTGTCTGTCTGCTAAGCTTTTCCATGACTATTTTTCATGGCTGTTAAATGCTAGACATCTGGTCTGACACCCTGTGACTAGCAATTGAAGAGTGGAGCTCAAGCAGAGATCAAAATACTACTGCAGCTGCTTCCTCGGTCTCTCTCACTCTGTCTCTCTCCATCTCATTTTCTCTGCCTCTCACTATTTCAATCCTCTATCTTTCTGTCCCTCTCTCCATGTCTCTTTTTGGACACTTTCTTTTTTTGTCCCTCTCTCTGACTTGCCCCTCTCTCTCTCTCTTTCTCTCTCTCTCTCTGAGACTTGTTATTCAGCATCTGTTTTCTGCTGGAGGAAAGAAGTCGAGACGTTTTGACTGAGGTGGGTAGAAAGTAGTTGAACCCAAAACTGTCTGAATCTCACGTTATATTCTGGGCCCTATTAATAAAACCTAGCATGATATTATGGGCCGCATTCACACACAGTTGTTTCAGACTAGGCTTGCTTATATTGGATGGGTTTGCCCTTCTAGGTCATAACAAATGTACAGGGGAACATTTCCCTTGTGAATATGGGCCAAGATACAATAAAGCAGCGTTTATGCCAATATCGATCTCATTCCTCTCTTTACTGAAATATGATTTTCTGTCCCAAACCTTACGTAAGCCACAAATATCAAGCTGACCATTTAATCAATGTGTCTAAGAGGGGGCAATTGGCCCCATGCACAGTGAAATATACTATATTCATTGACTGCTTAATAAAAAAATTATTATTATGTATTATTCATGGAGCAAATGAGATCATAAGCTGATGACAAGGTGTAGTGTGGTTTGGGATTCAGCAAGGCACATTTATAGTCTCTAATACACTTTTGTAACATTAATTCAGAATATAGTCATTTAACCAGTATACAGTAATTTAGTCCTATACTGTATAATAGCTCGCTCATTTATACTGTATAATAGCATACTTAGCTGTACCATCATCCACCATCCAACAGTCTATCTGCTCATGTGCTTAATCTGCCATGTGTGCCAAATCACACCCTTTTCCCTACACATTTATAGTGCATTTTTGTCCTCTGCCTTGGTTAAACTGAGTGCACTATATAGGAAATAGGGAGTGGTTTGAGACTCTGCCATAGCCTCAGTGACATTGGGAGTTGTAGTGGAAGGGAAAGGTTGTCAGGTCTATAAACAGACCAGGTCTGTATCCCAAATTGCATCCTGCTCCCTGTGTATTGCACTACTTTCCACCAGAGCCTCATGGGCCCAGTCGCACCCTGTAGGGACTAGGATGCCGTTTGGGACGCAGACCTACTTTGAGAGCAGTCGGAGTCATTGTCTCAGGCTGTCAGAAAGTGACACAGTTGATGTGTGCTGACAGCAGCTGCCTGTGAAGCTAACAAATTACACAAGTTCACCTTTTTCTTTCTTTTCTGTGCCTTCTGTCTTTCCTCACACAAAGCCCCGTTTGACAGACTGGCAGCTACCTCTCACATTATCAGGGAAACAAAAGACAATCTGACTTGTTATTGCTCTGAATCCCAATTCAATTGGCAGGTAGAGACTAAAACATCTAGATCTGATAGTCCCGCTCCTCCTTTTGGTACTCCCCCTCCACATACTCTCATCCTTCCCATCCCCTCTGCTACTCTAACTTCCCTTCATCCTCCTCTCCCCCTCCTCTCTGTCTAGACCAGATTTTCTTATTAGCTTGTTAAGAACCATGGTTACCATACATGCGGGTGCAGAGGTATGGGTGCTGCAGGACAATACCTTTAAATCACTGCACCTCATCCTTGCTACACAGAGACAGTTGCTACACAAACAGGCAAGAATACTACGACTTGACTCAACAAAACAGTCGCTACACAACTACAGAGAACACTGTTACCCAACTCTTCAGTATACTGCTCCATTCCTCAACAGTGCGTCACAACTTTACAGCGGTTTAAAGCTCTACAGTACTACCCGGTTCTACAGTACTACACAATGTCACAGAGCTTTAAAACTAAAGTTCTTCCCAGTTCCACAGTGCTTCAGAACTTTAAAGAGCTTTAAAACTCTATAGTACTACACAGTTCCACAGTACTTTACATTTCACAGTGGTATTCAACAAGCAGGTGTACTTAAGGTGGTCGTAATTTTTTCTGTTATTTTGATTTTTGCCGGACCGCGTAAGTGGAGCCGGCCTAGAAGAGTGAATGTCTCTTACTGAGTGAGTGAGTGAGTGAGTGAGTGCCTGCCTGCCTGACTGACCAACTACCACTTGTTAAATAGCGTAGTGGTTAGAGACATGGACTATGGAACAGCCGGTCCTGTGTTTCTTTACAGGCAAAACACATTATGCCTTAGGATTTGTTCAGGACGGACAGAAACTTTGCTGGCCTTCAGTAGCTACATTATAGGAAGCCTAAAATAAAACATTTCTGATGGATTTTTGAATTATGCATTAGGATTTGTTCAGGATAGACAAAAACTTTACTTGACGAAAAAGTCAGTTATCGTCACCTATATTGATAGTTATTTTATGAGTGTCATTCATGAATGGCTAATAAGCTGTTAAAACGGCCAGTGGCAAATGGCACACAGTTCATAGATGCTATTTGCGGTGGAGGTAAACTTAATGAGAAATGTTAGTCAGTTTAACACAATGCTTAATGGTGTCTAGCGAAATATTCAAACTTTGCGTGATGTTAATGGGTGACAGAATGATATAATATCGAGGCGCTATACTGACACAAGATTATTGTGCAGTTCCGTGGTGTAGTGGCTAAAGACATAGCCTCTCATGTGGGTGACCCCAGTTCGAATCCAGTGCGCGCAACAACATTCATCACTTTTAATTGCGGCTTGTCTGAACTAGGCTTGCCTGGTTCCTTTTCTGTTTTTTTAGCCAAAGCATTTAACAGATATAATAGTATTATTATCAGTATTAAGTTATTTTTCTTATGTTTTGACTATATGCACTGTTAATTACAATTAGAGCTACCATGACTTTGTGGATGGCGATTGTCAATAGCTTTTGACTAAGATGTGATGGGCCCTGGATCAGAAACAGTTCTGAAATAATGCTCTACAGAACCCTAGACAACTTAAAATGTCACGGTGCAGGACATTAGGCAGGACACAAGAAGCAGAGCAATGATGCAAAACATGCCTTTTATTGGTCTTCTCAAACACGAAACAAAAGAAGCAGCAGCAACCAGTGACTAAATGCACTAGGCATAAACAATAATCCACCCCAAGTGTGGAAACAATTGAACTTAAATAGGATCCCCAATTAGAGGCAACGCAAAGCAACTGCCTCTAATTGGAGATAAACAAAACCAAAGCGCAGAGATGGCAAGAGGCATCCCTGCTGTCAGGTCCTGCCCGTCGCCTCTAGGCCAACATAGAGATGGCTAGGGGCATCCCTATAGCCAGAACCTGACACACAAGAACACTAGACAACATTACAGAACACTGAACCACTCTACACAACAGTAGACACCTCTACACGACAGCAGACAACTCTACAGAGCACTTGATAACTAAACATAACAGTTGGTAACTCTATAGGGCGTTGCATGTAATCTAGTGGTTTGAGCATCTGACCGAACGGTTGATCGATTAAATCCCAAGCCAACAAAGTGTAAAATATGTTTTGTCCTTGAGCAAAACTGTTTGCCTCTAACTGCTCCAGTAAGTCACTCCAGATACGTGACTAAATTACTCAGTTGTGACATGTATTGAAAACAACTCAACACTTCAAAACTCGTCAGAATCATTGTGCAACAAGTCTAATTTTTCTGAATTCCAGTTTGTATTTAGTACTCACAATCCATAAGAAATAAACCTGATCAGTAGAGTTAGAGAGGGATACATCAGTAAAATGCAGGCAGCTATTTTAATAGACCTAGAGAAAGAGTGTAAAAAACAACCTTGGCAACCTCAAGTTTAGCTGGGGTTCCTACTGAGCCTTGGAATGATGGAGCTTTGTCAGTCAGCACACGTTTAGTATAAATCTCTCACTCCTCTCTCTCACTCCTCTCTCACACTCCTCTCTTTCCTCCCTTTTCCCTGCCACCTTGATCCTGCCATCATGATTTCATTCCTCGAATACATCTGCTGTTTTTTTTCTTATGAGTATTTTCTATCCAACCTGATCCGACCTGTCAAAATGGAAAAAAGTTGACTTATGATGTTCTATTTGACAACAAAAATTCAATTTGAGACAATTTTTTAAAAACGACTTATTTTTGTTTAAAAGGTGATGGTGGAATCAGAAATATAAAAATCCGAAGTAGTGACATGAATCCCAAACCAGCCCACCTGTCCCGGCCACTTGCTCTGAGCTCCCTCCGTGGTCATGTTTCGCTTACAAAACTCTCAGGGTGACTTCTAGGCAGAACTGAGTGGACCACTAATCCCATCAAATTTGGGATACACTTGTGATGTCCTCCTTTAAATAATAAAACAAGTTATCCATTCTTTTGTGTACATCTGTACAAGCTCAGAAATAACGTGGTACCTTATGGGATTCCATTTCACTCATGGAGGCTGCATCATCGTACACTCACTTGAAGGGTTCACTGGAGGGTCTAATCAGCCCCTACACACATTTTTAATTCCTCAGCTTTGGGACACTTGTGGAAGTGGCAGGTACATGTGAAAATGAAAATGGAGAGCCGATGGCGTCTATCTAGTCTTTCTAGTCTTTCAAAACACTATTGGTACCTTGTAGCTACTTTAAGGAAAACATTAAATGCCATTAATGTCATTGGATGATGTAGCATATTGACCTAGAAGAAAGTGGAAATAGTGGACACCCTTGCCTCGTTCCACTTGCCAGCTTAAAATATTTATACATTTTCTCATCACTGTAGGTGAAAAGTTGAGAAAGAAAAGCTCAAATATATTATTACTAGTGATTTGTGGTCTTATAGAACCTAATATGCGTTGAAAGATTTTCCCAGGTAAAATAACCGTCTGCCTGTTTAATTAATCAAGCCATCTGGCAAAGTAAAATTTGCTTAACATGTCAATCTGAGAATTTGGCTGGGTGAAATAGCTGTCATTATTTATGTGTGCCAAATGGATCTCTGTTCCCTATATAGTGCACTACTACTGTCCAGGGCAGTATAGGTAAAAGATAGGGAATCGGGTTTGATTTGGGATGAAGCTGTTAACATGCTGTGAGTTAGGAGTTCTGTGAATAGGAGGCTAATGAGCAGCATTCAATCAACAGAAGGAGCAGGAGCAGCAGTGTAATTTCCCTCTGTCTCTCTCTCTCTCTCTCTCTCCTTTCTGCGTTTGATGTTTAATGGAAAATTACCAAGCTAACGGTGTGGCGCCCACTCTGTTTTTAAGTTCAAATAGCCACTTTGTCTGGTTTTAAAGGAGCATTTATAGTGTGATTACCTTTGGGAGCCTTGGCCACTTGGAGAGGTGGTGGAAATACTTGACAATGTGTGTTCAGAACTGCTTAGTTCTCCAGGCCATGTTTGATTTAAGTAACCTGTTTTGCTTGAATGTTTTGTGGTTTTTATTTTAATGAAAACCCAGCACAAAGACTCAGAACTGTGGATGCATTCTCTTCATCAAATGAATTGTTCTTTTTCTTGGGTTTTAATCTACCACAGTCAAAGACACACTCCACCCCATAAGAAATGAAATTACTTTTTCCATGTTCTGCAATAGTCACATAACGCCTGAAGAGTCTGTGGCAATTAAATGTACAGATTACGATGTCATCTCCTGTGAAAGCCTATTGATTTATTGATGGATCTTCACAGTGCAGCATCTCCCCCGGTTACGCAATTACTTAAAGAGTAGAGGTCGGTCTGACATGAATGATGACATTAAAATGCTAGGTGATCATACCCTGCCAGTAGTATAACCACCACCAACTCCTCCACATCTACGTCTGTGGTTTAATCTGCCTTGGAGTTAAATATGATACAGTATTTACACTTGTATAACAGTCATAAATTCTTACACGATAAAGTTGTCTCACCATTCACAACAACTTCCTTCTTCCAGATCTAGGCTAGAGCAACAAAATGGCGGCCGACGGCAGTCTATGCACTGGGACGTTTTTGTATAGTAATTCCTTCCTCTGTGTAATTGCCCTCAATAGGTAGTAAACACTACCTCATAAATCAGAACGCTTCCTATGGCGCTCAGGCCAATCGGGTCGTTGAATGCCACTGCCCCTCTGTACACAAACATTTACCCAGCAAGCACCTGTCCAACCTGTCTCACCCTGTTCCAGGGAGAGACTCGAGGAGACAGAGAGGAGAGGAGGGGGGTGGCGGAGCGGAGAGGAGAATGGGAAGAAGAGAAAAACACATTCTGGATATATGGCTATTTGGAAATATGGCATTTAAACATACATTCTCTACTTAATCAAAGTAATAACATATATTGCCCAGACCTAGTTAGAATTTAGAGTATTCGTCCACTTCCCGGGTCCCTATGAAGTCTGCTGAAATTAAATACACCTCCATTTTCCAGCTGGATGCTGACATGTGCCAATGCAGTTTTCTAAGCACTGTTGTCTGATGTGGAGTTCAAGCACTGTTTTATGGTTGTTTTCGAGTCTGTTGTGTTGAATAATTCAGCAATCTACCACTATAGTGAGCATGAAGACCATATGAGTATCTATTCCCCGTAATGTTCGAGAGACAGTATTGACATCACAACGTTTTTGGCTTTAAATTACAGTGCATTAAGGAACGGCGACCGTACTTCCAGAAGAATTTAACAGCCCACCTTTGGACGTACCTTCCGGTTTCTGGACTAAACGTACAATACTGACGGCCAAACCTCAAACTGGTATCTTTCAAATGAACACATTCTCTGCTGTACTTCATTTATGTTCTAGTATTAGACTGATTGCACTTACTGAATGACTGTTTTAATAATAAGAATACAGAAGACGCGGTAGATAATTGCTTCTGAATCCAATGAATACTTTTTAATTAACCTGTTAATTGAAACAGTCACATTTCAAATGAAGGAGCATGTGTCAAGAGAAAACTATAAGGTGGTAAAACCATTTTGACTTCAGTAATTGAAGACGATAACACCATTTTGCGTCTGAAACTATTTAATTTTTCCATATCGACTTGGAAGTGAATTTATGAAAGAAATAATGAAGTGTTTTGTGAATCTGAAGAAAAGGGTGCGTCCACTGGACTAGACAGTTGACACACATTTTATAATGTTCCTCTCTTTATGTCCAGCCTGGAATCAGCCTCACTCTATAGAACCAACCTCTATCTGTGAACCAGTCTTCATGGGTAGAACCAGCCTCTCACTGTAAAAACTACCTCTTTCTGTAGAACCATCCCACATCTGTAGAAACAGCTTCTTCTGTATGTAGAACCTGCCTTACTCTGTAGAACCTGCCTTACTCTGTTGGACCAGTCTTACTCTTTAGAACCAGCATCTCTTTGTGTAACCAATCTCACTTTGTGGAACCCACCTCCCTCTGTACAACCAGCCTTACTCTGTAGAACCAGCCTCTCTGTGGATCCAGCCTAGCTTTGACCAAAGGTCTTTGAGCCCGGCTGGGAATTTAGTTATCATATTTTACCTTTCTAATTACCCACATCAAACTGTTCCGTTGTTTATTTTAACGAACTAACCCAACAGGATGACAAGGCACAGTCACACACAGAAGTGTGCGCCCACACACACATACACAGACGCTGTTATCGGCCAGCTACTCTCAGGCCAAATGTCCTTCACTTAGTCATCTATCCAGGCATGGCGGCTGTCCTAAATGGCACACTCTTCCCTTTGCAGTACACTACAGTGGGCCAGATTGGCCCTGGTTGTAAGTTATTAACTATAGAATATGTTGCCAGTTGATACACAGAAATGTTGTATTGAGACTGAGCTGGGATGGGTCTGTTTTTAGTAAAAAATCTGGCATCAGATCAATCTTTTTGGAGCACGCACAAGCACACACACACACACACACACACACACACACACACACACACACACACCACATGCACATACCCTGGACACACATATACACACACACCAGGAATGCACATACACACACCTTACACACACATGCACCTCACACACATATGCGAACAACCACATGCACTCTCCCCTGGCAGGGAACCAAGTGTTACAATTTTTCCATGGTTCTTCCATCTTCCAGAATGTTACTGTTTCCAGAGTTCTACTGCCACCAGAGTTCCACTACTACCAGGACTCTACTCAGTGTGAATTAATTCATTCTGTGAATAGAACTTGACCCAAACAATTGAAATGCTATGGAAACGTGTGGGCCGATGATGCAGTGGGAGAAAGCCAACCTGCGAATCTCTCCATTTCATCCCGGTGAATGAACATACATTTAGGCTATTGTTTTTATGTCTATTTTTACACTATGTTGAGGTAAAAACTGGAGTTGGAGGCCTGTATAACCCCAATACTTGCCATGTCAGCATCACCAATCAATTGCATTTCACTTAAAAACGACTGGCTGCCACCACCAGTGATGAGGGTTTAGAGGCATATCCACTGTTAGATCAGAGTTTCTGACTGTTTCTGTGACTTTGTCCTCCTTGTTCCATCCCCTGCAGTCTGTCTTCCTACATACGTATCCACCTAACGACCACGTTTCCGCTTGCAGGCACCTGACCGCCACAATAGAGCTCGGCTTGGCGTGGTGAAGTTGTTCAACGATTCATTTCCCAAATCTGGACAATGCGGGGCCAATTTGCACCGCCCTCTGCTAGGATTAGAACCCAGGTCTACGGGCAGCGCGTACCCTTGTGCTTAGATTACTTAGCAAGTAACTGTAAGGAGGCTGGTTTGAATCCTCGAGCTGTCAAGATAAATCATCTGTAAGTGTGCCCTTGAGCGAGGCACTCAACCCTAACTTCTCCTGTGATTTGCCCCAGATAACAGTGCTAAATGACTGAAATATAAGTGCAACAGTGCAGCTGCACTATGTTGCTGTGTCTCACACTGCTGCGCCACTCGGTCCTCACCCGGGAGCCTCACTGTAATTCTGTCTCTTAGATTCTTTTGGTATTTTTTCCATTCGTATTTATGCGGGGTCCCATTGAGACCGATATCTCTTCTGCCAAGGAGCTTCACAAAGAGCAGAAATAGACCTACAAAGTATTGTAGTGAGCTGTACGTGAATCCACAGAGGTATTATGTATGTGAAGCTCTGCCATGTTTGTCTGTGCGTGTGTGTGCCTGTGTGTGCTGTGTCTGTGCGTGTATGTGTCCGTGTGTGCTGTGTGCGTGCTGTGTGTGTGCTGTGTCTAGCCTCCTATCTGCCTGTTGGCCTCGTGGACCTAAAAGAATAGGAAAGGGAAGGTCTTCATTCTATGATTCACATCTCAATAATTAAAACTGTGTGAGTTTTTCTTGGTTTCAGGCTGTATGTTGAAGTCTGTGGACTAGAATGGAGTTTTGTTTGGTTGACATTTTCTTCAAAAAGTGGCGCTGTTAGTTCATCCTGAAACCAAATCAATAGTTCGTTTTTCATGGAGTTGTCTCTCGTTTGTGTGGCTCAGCTCCCATGCTGACAGAACAGTTGTCATCCTTTCACATTACCGTCTGCTCAGTCAAATAAGTCTTTAGTTGGAAGGAAGGGCTGTCTGTGGGAACACAATCTGTTTTCGGTGACGACCAGGTTTGTGTGTGTGTCTGTTTTGTGTGTCATTGTGTGTGTGTGTGTGTGTGTGTGTGTGTGTTTGGAGAGTGTATGTGTGTGTTTACATGAAGTGTATTAAGAGTGTTAGTGTGTGCGTGCGTATGTAGAGAGTGTATATGTGTGCACATCGTGTGTATGTGTATGTAGAGTGCATGTGTGTGTACGTACAGGTTTTGTGTGTATGTACGTAGAATATGTGTGTCAAGCCTCCTGTTTTCACTAGACACTGCAAATCCGTGCACCTGGTTGTGATTCTCAAAGGTTTTTAATACAACAACACTCATTTTACTAACACACAAAACATTACTAACACACACACACTCTACTATTGCACAAACTCTTCTAATACACACACACACACACACACACACACACTACCTGCACACAGAAAAAGACACTAATGTACTAATATCTCATGAATGCATACTGTGTTTTATGAATGCATGCGATAGTTTGTTAATGAGTATGGCAGTTTAATATTAACCATAGTTCTTATACCGTAGTTTATTAAGGTCTGCATATGTTTAAAAATGTATACTATATTTTGCAGTCTGAATACCATAGTTCATATACCATAGTTTATTAAGGTCTACATAGGTTTAAAAACGTATACTGTATTTTGCAGTCTGTATACCACAGTTCAAATACCATAGTTTATTGAGGTCTACATAGGTTTAAAAACGTATACTATATTTTGCAGTCTATATACCGTAAGTTTAGATATGTATACATCAGCTGTTACTCAGAAAGAGTAATAACTATGTGACAGATTTAGTACTTTAATTTGATTGTCCTGTTATTTTCCTGCACAACAACAACTTCTTGTGTATTTAAGAATTAAAAGGGCTTCTGAAGTTATTCCCCATTTTAAGTTCCTGACTTGATTGGGTCTAATAAAAAATGTATCGACCCGTAAGTAATTATAATCCATGTAACAGTTCCCGTTTCCGGTTGCTACAGGGCTATGCTCCTGCTGTGTGAGATGTTCTAGTGCTTTTTGTCGCCTTTGTTTCGTCACAAGGACACATCTGTGCTAGATGCATACACCATTTTTTTTAGTTCCTTTTGGAAAGGGTTTCACGTGTTACATTTTTATTTGTCATCCACGCAGGACTCAAAGCGCAAAACACACAACTTATCTCTTACTTCCTGCTTCCCAATTTGATGTAAATGATATAAGTAAATGAAAATAATAAGCTTACTGTTAGCAAATAAACTGCCCGGGTAAGAAGGGTCCTTGATCATTTTGAAGGCTTTTGTCCTGCATCATCTACTATAGATGTCCTGGATGGGTATGATTACAGCCTCAGTGATGTGCTTGGCCGACTTCAACACCTGCTGAACGGCCCTGTCATTGTGAGTGAAGCAGTTGCCATACCAGGCCCTGATGCAGCCGATCAGTTCCCATACCACGCCCTGATGCAGCCGGTCAGTTCCCATACTAGGCCCTGATGCAGCCCGTCCGTTCCCATACTGGTTCCTGATGCAGCCAGTCAGTTCCCATACCAGGCCCTGATGCAGCCGGTTAGTTCCCGTACCAGGCCCTGATGCAGCTGGTCAGTTCCCATGCCTGGCCCTGATGCAGCTGGTCAGTTCCCATGCCTGGCCCTGATGCAGCTGGTCAGTTCCCATACCAGGCCTTGATGCAGCCGGTCAGTTTCCATACCAGGCCCTGATGCAGCCGGTCAGTTCCCTTACCAGGCCCTGATATACCTGGTCAGGATTTCTAGATGGTCACGCAATATTATACAGGCAGGACCCAGGTGGCTTTGCAGATTTATTTCTCCCTAACCCTCCTGACAGTGGTTCATGGCATGTCCTTGGCGACGTGATTGCAGAAGAAACTGCTGACTTGTTTGTTGTGACGCTAAGGGAGAGGTTGTTGTCCTGGCACCACTATGACAGTTTGCTTTGCGTCATGATGATTGCTTGTAGGCTGACTCATCATGGTCGGTTATCAAGCCTACAACTGTGGTGTCTTTGGGAAACTTGATGAAATAAGAGTGTAAAAGGAAGTTTGTTTGATGTCATGTGTTATCAAGTGTACCAAATAAATTAGGTGTTGCTATTGTGGGGGATGACAGAGGGATTTGTTTGACCTTTACATGGAGTAGTCCTTCTCTGGCAATGTACTGAAATACCAGCCCCTCTGGTCGTGTTTCAGCAGACTCGAATATTGGTGCAGACTTGAGGTTCTGGTTTTCAGAGGCTTATCTGGCCGTGCATGTACTTCACACTGGACTTCCATAAGACAAGAGGACAGAGGCTAGCAAGGCACAGCTCTGACAGTGGTCATGGTGGAGAAGGTACCATTTGCAGTGTTTCAACGTTGCAAACTTTTTGATGTTTGAATCCTGTTGAGATGAGCATTCGATTGTGGATGTGTTGATCAGTTTATATAGAGTTATATACAGTTGTCTATAGTTAGCTGCCTTCTACATAATCCAGAATCCTCCGCTAGGCCCCGTCAGAGGAGTCCTCCACTATGCCCTGTCAGAGGAGTCCTCCGCTATGCCCTGTCAGAGGAGTCCTCCACTACGCCCCGTCAGAGGAGTCCATCGCTATGCCTCATAAGAGGAGTCCTCCACTACGCCCCGTCAGAGGAGTCCATCGCTATGCCTCATAAGAGGAGTCCTCCACTACGCCCCGTCAGAGGAGTCCATCGCTATGCCTCATAAGAGGAGTCCTCCACTACGCCCCGTCAGAGGAGTCCATCACTATGCCTCATAAGAGGAGTCCTCCACTACGCCCCGTCAGAGGAGTCCATCGCTATGCATCATAAGAGGAGTCCTCCACTACGCCCCGTCTGAGGAGTCCATCACTATGCCTCATAAGAGGAGTCCTCCACTACGCCCCGTCAGAGTCCATCGCTATGCCTCATAAGAGGAGTCCTCCACTACGCCTCGTCTGTGGAGTCCATCGCTACCTCATAAGAGGAGTCCTCCGCTATGCCCTGTCAGAGGAGTCCTCCGCTAGGTCTGTGAGAGGAGTCCTCCACTACACCCGGTCAGAGGAGTTCTCCACTACTGTAGGCGCCAGAAACAGATTATATAGCACCAGAAGGACAAAAACAAATGCACACTTTCAGACTTGAACAAGACAGATAAACCAAATGAGTGGAAAGAGATGGGATTGGGAAAATAATGGGAGAGAAAGAGACAGATGAAAAGAAAGAGAATGACAGAGAGAAAAGAGAGAAAGAAAGAGAGCAAAAGACACAAAGAGAGAGAGAGAGAGAGTTGTTTGAAAAGTAAAAGAGAATCAGTGAGCTGGCATGGGTTATCATGTTCATCACTTGTAGTTTGAGTCAATGAGCCTGATATGTCCCCTTCACAGATGGCTGGACCACAGAGGTACGGAGGGGTGGAGATTCAGAGGGTTGGAAGGGAGAAACATAGGTGGAGCGATAGAGGGAGGGGAGAGGAGGAGGTCTGTGGTAGGGGTGAATTGTGTGGTGACGGTGTGAACGGCTGGGTGGAGGAGGAGAAGGGGTGCGTGAGGGTTGAAAGCGGGCCAGGTGGAGTCAATCAAGCAGTGTAATGGGATGTTAATCTGTGTGACGTCGGGGGCCCGGGCACAACCCTTTCTCCTCATCGCCGCTCCGCTACGCCCTTTGTGTCTAGCCAAGCCGCATGCCGGGTGCAGGGACGCGTCAGATGACACCCCAGTGACACCCAGTTGTATTGACACCTGCACGTTGAAGGCTGAACAATGGAGTCAGAGAGAAGGAGAGGCAAGGAGGGAGACAGGGGAGACGAGGAGGCGAGAACTGAACATTGTCAGGTTTGTTCAGACCTTTTTGAGTGCCAGGTGAAGGGAGGCAGGAGTCGCTGGGAAAGACACTATGGTTCAGCGCTGCCTTTCTCCATCCTTCTAAATGAACTGATGAAAGAAATGAGCGAGAGAAAAGGACAGAGTGAGAGGTAGTCTGAAGTACACCGTTGTAATTATACTCCAACCAATTCAGCGTTGGAGGGAAGCCAGAGAGCGTGACAGTGTTAGGCCCTGAGATGGCCCTGCTAGCCTTAACGTTCAACGCTAATACTCTGCTCTGCATTTATCTCACACTGAATATTTCAGGCCACATGAAGACCCAAGGGTTGTATCTTTCTTTTTTCCTTTTACCAGGAATCCGACACCACAGCTTCAGAGAGAGAGAGAGAGAGAGAGAGAGAGAGAGAGAGAGAGAGAGAGAGAGAGAGTGGATGATCGTTCAGAGTTGCTTAAGAATTCAGGACTAAGTCGACATTTAAAATTGTGTTTCCGTGGTTAAAACGGTAAGCACTGTGGTGGTGTTAACATAACACACTTAGCTGCTTAGCTGAGCACAGAGGTCATATGTATCTGAAAGAGAGACAGAGAGAGAGAGATTTTTACCGGATTAATATTACATGCAAGACAGGAACTGTGCATTCAGAGAATGAGAGAGAGCTAGGCAGCGAGCTTTGGTTGTGACATAGCTGTCAGAAAGATGCTAGGGTTGTAGCTATGCTCCACAACCATGGCGACACCGGAAGACGTTTCTAGCGGAGAATTCTCTTTACGGTTCATCTCCAGCAGTGACTATAAATGTGTTCCAAAGCTGACCATATTCCCTATGTAGCGAGCTTCTTTTAATTTGCGCCCGCGGTGGCCCATAGGGCTCCGTTTAAAAATAGTGCACTATATAGGGTGGTTTAAGGGGAACATACTAGGACCCTTGAGAGACCCGTCCGCGTATGTAGGAAGGGGATTTTTTTTGTTTCTCAGCCACGTGCCTTAACACGTTGAAACTCTCCGACGCACACAAACGCACACCCAGGTTCATCACCCTGCCAGGTGTATGTACGCGAATGCCTCAGCAAACATTTAAACACTGTTAGCATTCAGCGGTGCTCCGTCCCACTGTGTCCGTAACCAAAACGGCACTCTATGCCTCCTACACAGTGCACTGCACCCCGTGAACTCTGCTCAGAAGGAGGGCACTAAAAAGGAAATGGGAGGCATTTCGGGACGCAGACCCCTATGTACACCTGGATGTGTTTAGGTTCCTCTGAAGCTGCCTGACTGGCCTGACGCACAATCAATACGGCATCTATAATTCATGACTTGGGAGGATTATATAAACGTGAACAGAGCTAGCGCTGGGGTTGATAACAGGACCACGAGTGCCAAGTCATTTCTCTCCAAGCTGTTCGGGTGAGTCTTTAGAGCCTGCCGTCTGTGTGTGTGAATGTGCGTGTTTATGTGTGAATGCGTGTGTGTGTGTGTGTGTGTGTGTGTGTGGTGCTCAGGGTGAACAAAACTGATTTAATTTCTTCTGCAGAGAAGCGAGTCACGTTCACTCTTCTATCACATCGGCCCTGCTCAGGTTCTTTGTGTGTGTGTGTGTGTGTGTGTGTGTGTGTGTGTGTGTGTGTGTGTGTGTGTGTGTGTGTGTGTGTGTGTGTGTGTGCGTGTGTGTGTGTGTTTGCCCGTCTGTATCCCTAAGGCTCCACAACAGTCTGGGACTTGCTCGGACTTGTTCACTCAAGCCACACGCACATATACACAGACATACACCCCAAACATACATGTACACACAAGCACACCAAACACTACACACACAAACCGACATATACAAACACACACACACACACAAACACACACACACACTGACGCACACACCAAACAGATGCGCACATACACACACTGACACACACTAACTGACATACACATACACACATACTGAAACACACACACATACACTGATATACACACACACACATTCTGTGTTTAGATGTAGTATTTGAGAAGACCCTCACATTTCTGTAGAAGTATTTTGTTCCATACAGAACTGCTTTAAACTGATTGTCCTGATGCCACAACATCTCAGTAGGTGTAGGTCTGGCCATTGACTAAGCAATTTCAAAACTTAAAATATATTGCTTTGCAGACCTTCTGTTTTAGACTTGCTTTTGTTGTTTTGCTGCATGCTCACCATACATGGTTCATAGTCCCAAAACATTTGGTGGGGAAACTAAAGAAATTCATAAACTAGGCATGGAAAATAGACAATGTTGATGGACCTCTGAGCGTTTGTACCATAAAGTACTATTTCTTCTACACAGAGAGTTTTTTTTTGTCATAGATTTTCTTATTCGAAGACGTCCAATTTTGAAGAATGCTTTACGCTAGTGACTCAATATAGAGAGAGAGCAAATAGCATCTGGAAGGCAGGACAACATTGTTTACATCTATCGGTTATTATATCGATTATTATATACTGTACCAGGTTAATAGATTTTAATCTATATGATTTATGGATTATCATCTATAGGGTTAATACATTTCTATATACAGTAAATTGCAACAGATAGAACATCATAAGGAAAAACTGTGTTGATCATATACAGTACTTTTAATTTATTACAGCCCCCAAACCACAGTGTTGTAGAGACCATAAATATTCCCAGTCAATGCAGTCAAATGCTTTCACTGCCTCTAACAACAACACTACAACACTGAATTGATAATGGACACCCTGCAACGACAACACAGGTTATCAGCTGCCTGGTGACCCCTAATAAAGCTATTGTGTCCAATGTAATTCACTTGTTCCAATTTAAAGTTCTGTTGCAATTAAACAGACTTGATTTGCTCAATAGTGAATCTAAAAAACTGTATTGATGATGGTATTTTAGCATGTTTTAAAGGCAATGTCAGTAAGCTGCTATGCAAGCTCCTTCAAAAAGTATGTTTTTCACAAATTTTGTCACGCCCTTTTGTCACGCCCTCTGTAACAGGTCATTAAGATCCCGTCTATTTGTTTTCAGCACATTCTCAGTGATCTGTTTTTTTAAAAGCATTTTGACAATAATTATTCAAGTCACCGATCTTCATTTGTGTAAATAATATGAAAACGGGGTACTGTTAGCTCTTATGAAACCTTTAATAGCTAACCATTCCAGAGTGAGGTCATCAACTGACTAGTCATTTATTCTACATTTTTCACTGGGAAAGTTGGCATTATACAGAACCTAAATTGCCTGTCCCGTAACCAGAGAGTGCCTGTAATCACTAGAAAATAGTAAATTGTATAGTAAATGGTAATAGGAAAACCTGTAATCACTGGAAAATAGTAAATTCTTGAGAAGTTTTTCAAATCTAGAGCTAAATTTAGTGCATTATAAGCATTCATTTGACAAGCCTAAAGAAAGTCCTGCTTTAAAATAAACTGTTGTTGAATGTTTGGCTTACAGGGGCCTTCTGATAGCCATATGATGACTATTCAGGTGCCAGATCCTTCTGTAAACCAGATCCTTCAGAAAGAAAATGTAACCATCGCCATTGTTGTATAAAATTGACAAAACCCTTCGGATTACCATCCCTCGCTCAGGTTCTACATATAGTAGCAAGGCAAAGACAGGACACAGAGGTTGACGGAGTGTGCAAGGCCCAAAGGCAATTTATTCACAGACAGCAAACGAAACAAAAGAAGCTCGACTAACTAAAATGCTCTGGCGGCTTCACCGGCTCGCTGGATACGCCGTCGGGCTGACACTGCAGCTTCCTTGCCCTGCGTCATTCTTGTTGCAGTCTATGAGGAAGACAAACCATTAAAGCTTAAGTTCCAGCTTTTATATTACAGGATCTCTAACTGCTGTCATAGTTCCCATCATAGGTCCTGATAGAATTGAGTAGGGGTTGTGTTGATCACTCTAAATAAACTTCAGGCAACTATCCAGCTAGATGACTGCCCGCTTTGCTATCCTAACTTGCCAGCTATCGCCAGAAAAAAAGTTATAAATATAGTTGTAAAACAAAATTTAAGATTACCGAATCTAACTAAAGCAGGTTGACACTTTTGAATACATACTTAGTTGGTTTAAACCTGTGATGACACACATGCACTGTTCCAAAAACATGTGCCCTGTAATTAGTCAGAGATTTACAGCGTTGGGAGGTGTAGGTGCTGTAGTCACAGAAAAACTCTTCTTCTCTTCGTAGGACGGCTTGATGGTTGTTGTACCAGAGCACCAGTCCCAGGGACTGAATCCATTTATTGGTCACTGTCTATCACAACTTTGTTAGATACAAATGGGAACAATTTAGGGATTTTTATCTGTAGGAATATGATGGGATTGTCTGTCTGGTCTCCCTCTTTTAAAGAAGTCAATCTCAAATTTAAATGACAGGATCTGTCTTCCATAGCAAACATCTTGTTTTGGGGCTGTGCCAGTTTTTTAGAGCAGTGGTTGATTTTCCAACTGTTTTGCTGGTTTTCGTCTTGCAGATAGTCCACTTTAGTAGACAGTTGTTGACCACTTTTATCCCTCTCTCAATGTCGATTGTAATAGCTTTAACAGCCTCTAACATGTCTTGATGTTTGTTAAGTGGTTCCACCACCTCAGCTAACACCGGTCAAAGCCTCCAGAGAGTTATGTTGCTTGGCTAAAAACCCAGAATGTGCGGCAGCCATCCGTTTCAGTGGTGAGAGCTGTCTTCTGAGGCTTATTGTAAGGGGACAGTAGTCTGCATTATGAATTAGTAGTTGGTATGTTTTCTAGCCAGTAAATAGAATTTAATAATATATAGAAACAGGGTATATAGAAATCAGGTTTGCATAGCTAATTACTTGCAACAATTATGCCCTTTGGTCACTTTACCGGACAGTTTCCAAGACCTCTGTATGGCTCTGAACCTGTAGGGACAATCCTTCAGTGCTGTCCTCAATCAGCAACCATATGGTCAGTACTTAGTGCCACCTGCCTTAGGGGCTGCTACCCATGGGCGTGCTCACTGGGATTGCGTGTGTGTCCGTGAAACAAAAAACCTGAGCTCATCTGCGCGTTGTGTATTTGTCTACGTGTGTGAATGTAGGGCAGGTGAGGGCCTATGGACTGCCAGGCTGTGGAAGCAGCAGGTATCAGATTTGTGCTAATGAAGCAGCTACCCCTCCAGATCATACGCACACTCACACCTGTTACATTACATTTTAGGCATTTAGCAGATGCTCTCTTTCAGAGCCATTTTTTCATAACCCCACCATGAGTCAAAACCACAACCCTGGCATTGTAAATGTCGTGTTCTACCGTACTGTTCTACCATACAGCTACACAGACCCTACTACCTGGTAGATTCCAGAGCAGGTTAAACCCAGTTTTGTCCTGGTACCTGGTAAATTCTGAAAGGTATAGGTTTAACCCAGAGTTAAACTTGTTACTTCGTAGAATCTGGCTAAAGAAGTAAAATGTCATTGAGTGGCCAGAGTCAGAGACTCGCACTACATCCAGTAAAAAAAAAAAAAACATTTGACGACTTCAATATGCTGTCCATCGACACTTCCCAAGGTATTTGACAGAGCTTGGAACAGTATTGTAAGGAAGAATGGTCAAATATTGCCATTTTGCTTCCTCACATTATTAACACATTATTATCTCACTTTTTTGTATTTAATTGAATAGAAAAACACCCATGTAATTTGCTATGGAGTGAAAAAACAAGTGCAAAGTGCATTTTAAATAGAAAAAAATCCTATTTAAAATGCATGAAACTCTGAGTTGCTGACACAACAAAAAATTAAGAATTTTAAGGGTGCACAGTCTTTCTATAAGCACTCCAATTTGGTATGTTTAGCATGTCTTCTAGAGAAAATATTTGGATTGTAGATTTAAAAGAATAGTGTGGATAAATCAAGATCAGTTACAGAGCAGGTAAGGGCAGTGAAGCAGATTTTGACAGCAACAATCTTATGTTAGAACAGTTTGTTTGATTGTTTATACAATGTGCCAAATACAAGTAGTGCATTTCAAAATCTACCAACTCTACTGTCATTTTTGTCTGTTTACTGTAGTATGAAAACAAGTACAAATAGTAGGGCCTTGATTAGAATGGAACCGCAGCATACTGGAAGGGAGCATGATTTAATTTAATACATTTCAATATTTCAATAATGCGATTTTATGTCAAATACAATAGCTTAGTTTATGAGAAACAAGGACTTGAGATAGAGTGGAGATAGCAGCTGTGTACCCGAAAGAAGTGAAAGAGGTTAAAATCTTGATTTTGTAAAAAGCACGAGTCTGCTGTTCTTCTCGTGTTTATATACATTTTACCTGTGGGCTCCAGAAGGAATGGAACCCACAAAATGGAGCATTTCTATAGACAGTGGCACATGGCAATACTCTCCATGAATTAATTCATGTCTCTTCACTATGCAAGGAAAACATTTTTAAGGATCTCTGGATTTCAAGAACAGATGCAACAAACGTAAGTGGAGCTTAAATAAATCACCCTGAGGTTATGGGATTTGTATGCCAAATACTGTAGTGCTTTTAGCTAATACATTTAAGATTACATAAAATACACAGATTGAAAATGACGTTTTGATGGAGCTGTTACTGCAAAATAAATTTGTTCAAATATTATCGCTAAAACACTATCCTGGCTGCCCAAACTTTTTGCTCCGTGCATACCATAACAACAAAGCAACCAAACGCTGGTATATTCTCCTCAATTAGTCTGAATTTGATAACTTCCAAAGGACGTCTCAGTAAAAACAAATGACAGAAGCATCTGGTTGATCACAGAAACTGATGTTTTTGTCTTATTGGTCCCAGAAAGCAATGACTTGAGCCAGAGCCATAACACACATGGCTAAAGCAACATTTACAAAATGTGTCCGTGGCTTTGATACTGTACTCTCACTGGTTTGAAATTATCCCATTGTTGATGACATTTGTTGTTCTCATTTTACCTCAACAACTGTAATGAAAACAGACAGATATGTAGAGAACAGTAGTGCAGCGGAAGATATCAGTTGAAGCTAGCCGGCAAAAAATACCCAACTTTTCTTTATCCATGGATTCAATAATGTATTTCACGTCTGGTTCACTGCAGAATAAAAACTACCAGCTTCATCACTGGATACATAGTGCAGACTTATACTCCAGCACTGTGAATCACATTGATTTGCACCTCAGGTTCTGTGTATGCAATTATTTATAGTGAGACGTCGTCTCCTATGAAAGTCAACTGTGTATGTGTGTTTGTGTATATATGTTTGTGTCTGTGTGTATGTGTGTGTGCATATTTGTGTGTTTTATACACCTTACTAGCTATCAGCTTTCTTCTTTTGCTGATTAAAAAAATCCTGACAATAGACTTCTCTAGCCAAACATTATCATTCAACCTCTGAAAACTGATGTGATGAAAAGAATTCCTTATTTTCCTCACTTATTGTATTTGAAAAGGATGGTTTATTAAAGCAGTAGAATCTCAAAAGAAAAAAGAAAGTTGAGTGCTACATGTTTTTAGCATGGTGCTAGAAAACATGGTGATAGAAGTATTTTGGATATTACTTGAAGATTCATTTTGTACACTGCTAGATGTCTTTTCAACAATACTAGCAATTGTATTTTAGATATTGCTAGGTGTCTTGAACAGTACTAGTGAATGTATTTTGAATTATGCTACAGTAGATATCTTTTGAACAGTGCAAGAAGAAGTCTTTTGGACTGTGCTAGATGGGTTTTAGACATTGTTAGACATATTTCTCGAGCAGTGCTCAATGTCTTTTGGATAATGCTAGATTTATTTTGGATAGTGCTCGATTTTCCAGAGAACTAGTTGACATCCTTTGCACAGTGGAGGAGTGTGCGTTATAATGGTTGATGTAGCAAAATCCAGTTCCTTTTAAGCCATTCTGCTTTAACTAGGGAGTTTATCTGGTCGCGCTTGCAGGAGAATTCTTCTCCAGCTAACAAAAAAGACCACAATTATCTTGCAGACGCCTGACCTACCACAAGGAGTCGCTTGAATGCAACATGAAACGGCAATTCTAGCTGACCTTCCCACCCACAAAACCAAATGGTGCTCGGCCGATTTGCAGCCTTTGTTGGGCTTCCAGCCAAGATTGGTGACAGTAAACCCAGGTTGCCATGAAACCACTGTTTTGCGATGCAGTTACTTTGAGCGCCGTGCCACTGGGGAGGTCCCTAGCTATGCCTTTTTCACCGCATTATGTCGTTAGGCGTCCACTGCAACCTGGATCTTGTTTTTCGCGGTCAGTTTTTAGTTATCTGACGTGGCGATCTCTCTGTCTCAAGTCTGCATCTCTGAAATGCTGTTCAAACCCGATCGTATCCCCATACGGCAGCTTAGTGCAGAGCTATGCCTGGGTCTGGGCCGTGGTGAAAAACAGTGCCTACATAGGGAATATGGTGCCATTTGGGACACAGATCTATGGACTGAGTTGTGGTCTGGATCGATACATGAGGCTGCCAGTTGTCCATCAAACGACAGTGTTGCTTCTGATGCATCCCCCTTCTCTGTCTCCTCATACATTGTTTATCAGTTCCCCTATTGACAAGACTCAGTTGAACCTGCAACCAGGGGAATGTCAAATGAAAGATGCTTTAAACTCTGCACAGTAAACAGAGCAAGAAGGAAGAGACACCCAATACACTGTGTTCACACACACGCACGCATGCACGCACACACACCCAAACACCCACACACACACACACACACACACACACAAACATATCCACATGCAAACGCACAATTACAAATGAATAGTGCTGTTTGGTATTTACCCCAAAACTGCACAAAATATGTATTTTGTTTTAGGTACCCAGTCTTAAGCTCATTGACATGCATCCAACTGAAAACACTGCAGTAGTAAGCTAAACACACCAGTAATGGGAAGTAAAGGCAAGTTATCACCACAGGACCACGGCTAAAGGAAAATGCTGTAGCTAGCTGGTTGTAGCTATGCCAACAGATCAATGTTGTCGCTAGCTGGTTGGGGGTGTGCCAACATATCAGTGTTGTCGCTAGCTGGTTGGGGCTGTGCCAACAGATCAATGTTGTCGCTAGCTGGTTGGGGCTGTGTCAACAGATCAATGTTGTAGCTAGCTGGTTGGGGCTGTGCCAACAAAACAATGTTGTAGCTAGCTGGTTGGGGCTGTGTCAACAGAACAACACTGTAGCTAGTTCGTCAGGTTTGACACGCGTCACTGGGGCTCTGTGGGGCCTGGTCAAAAGTACTGCACTATTTTTGGGAACAAGGTGCCATATGGGACCCAGTACTGTCTTGAGCCTGTATACTGAGCATCCTCTCTTAGCTTTATAATGTCTTCACAGATCTCTGAAAGGTTTATCAGAGAAAGCCCTAATTGGCCATCACTGCCCAGGCAGGGATTGGGCTATGAAGCTAGCTTTAGCAGTTGCCATATAGAAATGCTACTTTCTACTGCTAAAATGCTAATGAAATAGTTAATTAGCCATCACTGTCCAGTGGTAATGAATTCTGCTGGGCTGCTGTGTAAGGCTAGAGCGAATGTTGGGGGTAAAGCTGGCATCATTGCCTATTGAGATGTTTTTGAATAACAGTGGTACTTGGGCAAGATATTTTATTTTAATGGGTACAACTTTCTAATATTCTAGCCCTTGCCATAGTTTATACAATGCATAAAAAATTGACATATTGCGGTTTTAAAGACACAAATGTGTTCTCATTAATGTAAAGTTAAATGGAACAGAACTTGTATTATTTGTAATGTTGTTGTTGTGTTTTTACATGGTACCAATGTCAGGGGACAGCATTTACCACCACAATTTAAGAATGATCCTACTGTAACATTCTGCTGTTATAGTAAGATGCTAGCGGACTAGCTAAATAGCTGCATTTGTTCTGTTGCTGTTTGTGTGCTAATAATGAACCAGTTTAGCCCCAAGGCTTTTTTTATTGTAAAGTTGGTGGTGCTCACAGATGGAGACGTCAGATAGCTGTGTTTGTTTCTGTGTTTGGTTATTTTTTTTCTAGCTGCAATGATAGAATCCTTCTGAATGAACTGCTTCCTGGGTTTTCAATGGACATCTGTCTTAGCCTAACAGTGTGTCGGAATGCTGTGTCTGTTTTTGTATTGGGTTCTTTTCTATAATTCTAAGTAACTATTAAATATCTCCCATAATGAACTGCTTCCTGTACAGACTATGGGGATCTCGTATTAGAGAAGTAGTGTTCCTCTGTAAGATAAGTGTCTTCAGCTGCTGGCAATCAATTTTTGTGACATGTAATTTTTTAAACATTGCAGTATGCACACTAAGACAGTTGAAAGGATGAGAGAGAGATAGAGAGAGATAGTGAGCAAGAGAAAGTAACAGAAGGATAAAGAGAGCAAAGTAAAGAGAGAGTGAAAGATAAAGTGAGAGGGTGAGGGAAAAGGAGGGAGACAGAAAAAATAAATAACTGCCTCTATACAACAGCTAGTCTATGAGAAACGATCCCACGCATCATGAAATTACACAACTTTTTTTGGATCACTGCATTACACTCCCACCCAAACACACCCTACAACAGAGCCGAGATGGGGTTTTGTAGCCCAACCCAAATGGCACCCTATTTCCTATAATATAGTGCACTCCTTTTCACCAGAATCATGTGGGCCGTGGTCAAAAGTCGTCCACTAATTAGGGTATAGGGTTCCATTTGGATCTCAGTCAGAACCTGTTTCTATACACACACGGTTAATGTTTTGTCGGCAGAACATCAACAACAAAATGACATGGGATGGTTCTTTATTCCATTTCCACACTCCAGTAGTAATGTATTCTTATTCATTAGATTCCCTCTTTCGTTTTGGAATGGAAACTAGAGTGTGTGAGGTCATAGATGAACAGATTGCGACATTTCACTCTTTTAGTGTCTGTGTGTAAGTATAGTCAAACAAGGATAATTTCCCCTTGTGTGCATATTTCTCTGGTCCCCACAATGAAATAGGCTATTTCCGGTTTAGTGGTTAGGTTTAGGGTAAAACATATAATTTGGCTTAGTGTTAGAATTGGGGTTGGTTTTACATTTAGTTTTTAGGATTTGGTGTCAGGGTTTTGTTAACTTTAGGCATAAAGGTAATTTTATTGAGATTAAAATTAGGGTTAATGTTAGGGTAAGGTTATGGTAATAATCAGGCTTAGGATAAGGTTTAGGTCTAAGGGATGGGGAACACAGATTACTGTTTTTTTTCTGGTCCCCACAAAGGAAAACATGTTGTGTGTGTGTGTGTGTCTGTCTTGCAGTATGTGTGTAAATACCTGGAACCACTCAAAAGGATGCATATTTCAGAAGAAACCAACTTGTTATGTGTTACAAACAGGTGTATTACACACCTCTACATAACCCTGACGTGTCCTTGGAAAAGTTGAGTTAATCCAACATCCCTGGCTGATGGAAGGAAAACACACACACAAACTTCTCTATTGATTTGTGCTTAAATCAGTCTGATAACAGCTTTGTCAAATCAGCTCTTTTAACAATCAGATTAGGGCTCTTAGTCCGATCAATGCAGAGGGGTTCAAATCCACAAGATGACAGCTAGCTATAGGGTTCACGCATAATGTTTGCCGGTCAAAACGTATTCACTAACTAGGGTATAGGGTGTTGGCCGGTCAAAATGTATTCACTAACTAGGGTATAGGGTGCCATTTGAGATGCACTTCAGGGCTCTCAGCTCAGGGTTCAGGGCCTGCTCACCCAATGGGAGGGAAATGAGCTTACAATTACAGTTCACAGGCCTCATCTCGGACCTTGTTCTCCTAAACCAAGAAAGAAATTGAAATTAATTGCTGGAACGAGAGTAAGCACCTAGTGGGGAATAATAAACAGCCAATGAATTGACTTTGGTGTCCCAGAAATGTGTTTTGTTCCCAAAATTAGGGGGGAAGGGCTTTTGGCTCTGTGCGAACTGAAAGATAAGCGAGGTGGGATAGACATGACATCAGTTTGCAACATGGAGAAGACTGTAGGTCTAATGTTCACATCAAGGTGAATATGAAGGACAGTTGATGATCAGAGAACCTGTAGGTCTAATGTTCACATCAAGGTGAATATGAAGGACAGTAGATGATCAGAGAACCTGTTGGTCTAATGTTTTCATCAAGGTGAATATGAAGGACAGTAGATGATCAGAGAACCTGTTGGTCTAATGTTTTCATCAGGGTGAATATGAACGACATGATCTGGTTGAACCCAGATCACCTTCACAACCAGATGGACGAGGTGGGCTGTGGGCAGTGACAGCAGGAGTCATCAGACAGAAGTGCTGCAACACAACCAGATGTCTTCGGACAGTGACAGCCTGAAGTAATGCAATGTAAATCATGGGGACTGAGACATGACAGACCTTAGTTTCCCGGCATATGAACTTATGCAGGGTTAGAAAGATATTCGGTTAGTTAAAGAGCAACCCATTTGATATTCAACCGGTTAATGGATCAACCATTTGATATTCAACCGGTTAAAGGACCAACCATTTTATATTCAACCAGTTAATGGACCAACCATTTGAAATTCAAACGGTTAAAGGGCCTAATATTTTATATTCAACCGGTTATATAGACCTAACATTTTATATTCAACCGGTTAAAGGGCCTCACATTTTATATTCAACCAGTTAAAGGGCCTAACATTTTGTATTCAACTGGTTATAGGACCTCCCATTATATATTTAACCGGTTAAAGGGCCTAACATTTTGTATTCAACCGGTTATAGGACCTCCCATTTTATATTCAACCGGTTATAGGACCACCCATTTGATATTTGATATACCCATTTGATATCTTTAAGGAATTGGTCTGTCTATGAAATTTGACCTACATTTAAAGCAGTACTCCTCCTTTTTCTTTTTATTACTGATATTAAGAAGCCATTTTAAAGGTGTAGGATTGTTGTGGGCGTGCTATGTACGTGTATACCAGGCTGCTAATTGGCCAGTTCACTTAACTTTAAGAAATGCTGCCCTCCTGTAACAGGATATTTCCTCCACCCTATAGGACACTCCCAATTTGTAGCTTTGCATTAGAAGCACACATTTCTGTGTCCGCCACCTTCAACTCCAGGTATTTACCATAATGATAGTTATGCCTCCAAGGGTCAGCTGGATAGTTAGGATGAACCTGGGACAAATAAGGAGTCCCTCTCCCCAGCCTCGTATAAACGCAGGCAGAATGGAGAGATGCTGGCTGGTAATTGCCAGGTTTGGGTGGCTGGGCTGTACTGTGTTATCACTGGCTGTATCCCCGGACAGCCTCCCAAATTACACCCTATTCACTGAGCCCCCGGTGGGGCCTGGTCAACTGTAATGCCATTCATGGTGAATAGTGTGCCATTTAGGACTGGACCTTAGTTGCCTAGTCAGCGATCAGTGAGCAGGTTGAGGAGACAGGGAGACTGAACTCCTACTGCCTCTCTGGAGGTTCTTAATTGGCTGTGTTATTGCAGACCTGAGCCAGGGAGACGGTTGGTAAGGCAGGGGCAGTGGGGCGAGGCAGGGGAGGTGTGGCGAGGCAGGGGAAGGCAGGGGAAGGCAGAAGAAAAGAGTGAAAGGATGCTTTAGAGTGTTGTACGATATCGCTGGGCTGTCAGCTACCTGATTGGGGAGGGGGGTAAAGACAGAGAGCGAGGGAGCGGCTGGCTGTGGCGTCCCTCCCTGGAGGGGACTTTTCACAGCTGATCCCCCTGGGGAATGTGCCTGGGCACTGGATCCCTCTGTCTGTCTGTCTCCCTCCGTCTCTCGGAGGTCACTTTTCACGCCGTCATTATTCCTCCCTCTGTCTCTCCCTCTCTCCTTGCCATTCAGGCTCCCGGCAGGGAACTTGGATCTTACCTTCTCTGCAAATTTACACTCTCTGCACGAACCATGACAACACCTCTTTAACTACCTCACCCTGTCCTTCACCCTCCTACAGAACCTCCACACCCTTCAACCGCTGTTCACCCCCACACACTGGTTCTTCACGCTGGCTCACTCTCTTAGCCTAGGTCTTTAGACGTGAGATAACAGCGACAAGACGCATGGCAGTCTTAACAGAATGGATAGAATAGCTTCTCCCACCCACTTTCATCCAACCCCAGGGCCTGCCTGCCTTCTTTGGCATTTGGAGTATTTACTTAAAGCAGTGATGTTCATTGAGACATTGTTACTGCTGACACCTCCTCTCACAGGCTGAAGAGGCTGAAGAATAACACATGCCTCTGGTGCCGGCTGTATGCTGAGGGGGAGAGAGAGGGGCGAGATGGAGGAAGATATAAAGGCAGAAAGACTGAGAGGAATAGAGAGAGGAGGATGTAGAGGAATGGGGAGAGTGGTATTGCGAGAATTGGAGAGAGGGATAAAGACTGTAATGGATGGGTAAAGGTGCAAAAGAGAACATATAAATATAAAGAAGAAAGAGTGAGAGGGAGGCAGACAGAGAGACAGACAAAGAAAGAGGGAGACAGAAACAGAGAGAGCGACTGAGAGATAAAAAAGAGAGAGAGGGAGACAGAGAGACAGCTTTCTCTAGGAAGCAGGGATATGTCACATGGTGTGTTGACTACATGTGTCAAGGTTGGATTGTGGATCAAGAGCAGGAGATGCAGCCTGTAGTCCCAATGTTCTTGACCCATTTTCTACTTCCACCTCATTACTACGATTTAAAAGAAATGAAGGGTGGTGTTGAAGAGTTTTATTCTCTGTAGCACTGATCAACACGACATAACACTGGCCAGGGAGGGTACAAACACCGAGGAGAAATATACATGTGTAAACACACTTTGTAAATCAGATGTTCTGAAGAAATGTAGAGTGAAGATATTCACACTTCCTGTTTCTGACGTGATTTCCAAAGCTGAGTGTCTGTAATGTTAATGGCATCGTATTCCGAGCCTCTCAAACAGCCCATATAGGCCCTGGAAAAAAACAGGGAACCATTTTAGACTGAGAGTAAGTCTCATCGCGGTGTTTGTGTTTGTCTTGATAATACATGACTGAAGTGTAAAGGTAACATAATATCTGCTGAGTGCTCTACTCAGCTCCCTCTCTCTGTTTATTTCCTTCTTAAATGGGCAATCTGTTGTCCAGACAATTACTAAGCAGTCACATTGCCACTGTTCTTTAAAAACAATATGTATACGTATGTATGTATATTATATAAAAAGAAATGGGGCTGGAGAAATGTGACCACTCAGACATTCAGTGACAGGGAGATGACTGACCATACACCATACAAGAGAAAAACAATAATATTTTTAACTATTTTTTGTTTTATTATTTTTTGTTTTTAACTAATTTTTGTTTATCTTTGATTGAGTAAAACAGCATTATCTTTTGGGATCTGATGTGGTGTAGTTTACTTAAGCTCATGAGGCATTTCTTACATATATTCCTCAAATAATAAATGGCTATCAGCATGTCAACAATTGAACAGATAAACTGCACACTTCCCCTTTAACACAACATATTGTACATGTGCCTTTAGTAATCCTGAGAGTTTTCTCTTCTAAAATACAGATGTTTTAAACAAGATGAAACGGTATCCAGAGATTATAATATGCCTCAGATGAAAGAGGAAATAACTAGATCATGAACCGTGGCAATCTGGCGGAGTCTAATTGGATGAAACAGGACTTGGCTCGGCTTAACCACCCAGCGATCTGCTTTCAGTTTTAACAGGTTTAACCTCAACTAAACACATGACGGTTATACATGTTAGCATATCACATTGCACCCCAGCCCTTCCCTACTGTATATAGCGCAGTCCTTTTCTGACCAGGACCTATCCTTATTCTATATATATGTGTACATATATATATATATATATATATATATATATATATATATATATATATA
>JACXGI010001182.1:27335-90742 GCA_016801175.1 Esox masquinongy | reverse complement strand
ACAGGTAGTGCAATTAGGAGGGGTGTCCACCGATTGGTCCACCTCAGCAGTCAGACGATGCACTCATGACTGCCAAGTGGGAAACACCAACGAGCACAATCAGGAACATAAGAGACACCTGGGGAAACGACAGGAGGGGAAAAACACAAACGCACATACAGGGTACCTGCATGCATAACACTGAGGAACAGAAGGGTTAACATTAAGAGACCACTGCAAATTGAATGCTTCTGTTCCTCACTCAAAACTTTCCTTTTCAACTTTTTTGGAAAGTAAAGAAAAAGGTGCAGTGGTCTCTTAATTTTTTCCGGAGCTGTAAGTAATGACAAATGTTCATGTGATGTTGGATTGCATTGCAGACCTGCATATGTGTGCTGTAATAGCCCAGACCTACAGGTTTGTCCTTCTTCATCCATACTTTTTCTACCCTATTAAAGAAACTGTGCTATCTGCTGTACAACCTATAAGGGTCCTTCAGCTGTCCTCACAAGTGAATATCCATATCTGTACCAATTAGAATATAATTGATTCTATACAGATTATTTTCCGTAGTGTCATACTTGGAATCTCAAGTGTTCTACTTGGGACCAAAAATAGTTCTCCTGGGAACCATAAACAATCCTTTTGAAACTATTTTTTCTTTGTGTAGGTATAGTCAATATTGCCTTCTTTTCATAACCATACAACCTCTGTTTTCCCCCTGTCTGTCCATCTCTCTCTCTTTCTCTCTCCCTTTCTTTTCTTTCTCCCTCCCTCCCTCCCTCCCTGCCCTAGGCAGTGTCTAGATTCACAGAGCAATTGAAGGTGACAGGGACAGAGAGAGAGAGAGGGAGGAATGAAGGGAGGACGCATCATACTGTCGCCTGAGGCTTTACAACAGAGCGAGGGAGAGAGCGCAAGGGAGACTGTTGAGTTGGAGGAACAATGAGACAGAAGCAGAAATGACCTACTAGAGATAAGTAATTCCAATGATATGTTCTGAAAAGGTATAAAAAAATGGTCAATAAAAATTGTAATGATGGAAAATGAGAGAGTACAATAAATACATAACCAAGTACTGGTATTGACATCAACCCTGATGTGGCATCCTCTCTGGTTTCCAGTCCCTTAGTTATAATATATGAATGCATTACAGGTCCCAGTCAGTAAGAGCAATTATAATGCACTTTCATTTTGTTTTAAGAACTTGATGAAAATTTGTCATGGCATTGTTACTATGGTGACCGCCTGCCTTCCCTCCTCCCATGCCTATACCCCCCAGCACTAAAAAAAGAGAGGGATGGAGAGAGAGAGAAAGACAGGAGTGACAGGAATGAACTAACAAGATCCCCAAAAAATGCATGGCCTAGAGCTACACAACAGAAACACGCAGACACAAAAACACATACACACACACCCATACATACACATTTGAGCTTGCTTACATGCTTGCACAACCCACATATACACTAGTGCACTGCTTGAGTGGTGGCATCGGTCAGTGCAAAATGTATGTGCATACATCTTCACATTCTTAATGCCTGAATATAGTAGCTTAAATATTTTCAAAATATTTTGTATGATTGTGTCTCCAGTAGGAGCAATAAAACCAGTGATGTTAACGAGAATTAAACATTTCAAGTAAATTATAATTTTCTGAAACGGAGGTCCCACATTTTCAAATGAACAGCCATTAAGCCTTTAAAAACAATTGACTGAAGTGATATGGTTAATAATGATATATTTGGGGGGATGGAACTCTGACAATTCTGTTATTCTTAGGTAAAACATTAAAAGTGCTGAAACAGACAGAAATAAAAGGTGACAGTCTGTACTTTTGCCTCATATTAATCTTTTAAATTATATTGTCATATGACTTGAGTGTATAGCAAAAACAGCACTTTTGACTTCACTGTGCCAACATGTCTGGAGGGCACTGTATACATCCTCACACTTGAATAGTTGGTAGAGCAACATTTTGCTGCAAAACAATTTTTTAGATACATTCTGTTATTTTTGGGCACTAGTCGCGAATGTGGCGCCGTTGAACCAAAACGGGTCCCTGAAAACTGTGTAATGTGTATGTGCCCCATGTCATCAAAACCACTCAAACTTGGAATTCCATGGCTAAGTGAGGTATGACAGTGTTTATAATCATAGATTATATATCACATAATCTATCATATATATATACCGTATTACTTATCCAGCCCAAAATGGAAGGTTTGAAATTCATATTTTCAAACATTGTGCTTTTGCCTAGGATCATAGTCCTGCAGAAAAGTGAATTTCCTCCCAAGCTTCAGTTTTATAACAGATTGAAGCAGGTTTCCTGCAGTATTTCCGTGTGTTTTGCTACAGCCATTCTTCCTTCAATTTCAAGAAGATGAGATGCAACCCTACAGCACAATTCTGCCACCAACTTCAGTGAAGGGATATTATGTCTTGAGGCATTGGCAATGTTAAGTTTGCATCACATATAGCAGTTTAACTTTTGGTCAAAAGCACTATCTTGTTCTCACCTGACCACAGTGGGTCACTCTCACGGCAAATTCCAAACATATTTTTAGATGGACTTTCTTGGGTAACAGCTTTTCAATTTCCACCATTTTATTCAGGCCTATTTTATGGAGAGCTCTTGATATGGTTGAATTATTACTCCACTTCTAGCCACTGAACTGTTGCTCCTTCAAAGTGATTGTTGATCTGTGGCTTATTTCACAAGTCTCCTTTTTTGAATGCTGAGTTTTGAAGGAAAACCTTTTCTTGGCAGTACCTATGTGGCGTGATGCAGCATCTAGTTCCTGATTATGGATCCAACTGTGCTCACTCCTATTTCCAAACACTTGGGGCCAGTTTCACAGACACGGATTAAGCCTCGTCTAGGACAAAAAAATCAACTTCAATAGAAATCTCCATTGAGCTTGTTTTTTTCGTCCTAGACTAAGCTTAATGTTGTGTCTGCGAAAGTGGCCCTTGATGTTGTTTCCTTTTCCTGATCTATGCATTTATATTGCCTTATCTCTAATTTCTATAGAATGTTTTTTGTCTTAATTTTGATTTAGATTCATAGCCTGTCAGGACTGCGAATGAAGGAGGAGCGGAACAGTGGAGTAAAACAAAGGTTTGTTTAATTCACAGAAAACTGCTGTAGTCTGACAATTGCTCGTAGGACGAGACAATAACACACAAAGACCAGGGGAGCAGAGGGAACAGATATACTGGGGGGAATCATAGTAAATGAGGACCAGGTGTGCGCTAAACAAGACAACAGGTAAGATGAACTGATGAGATGGGCGGTGGTGTCAGAAGGCTGGTGACGTCGACCGCTGAAGCCTGCCCGCTGCAGGGAGAGGAGAGGCAGCAGAGGGCACAGTCGTCACAGTATCCCTCCCCGAGCCGTGTGACGACACCGGCCCCGGGGGCGACCCGGAGGGCACGGAGCAAGGCGGTCTGGGCGACGGCGATGGAAGTCGCGGAGAAGGGCGGGAGCCAGAACATCCTTCACTGGGACCCAGCTCCACTCCTCCGGGCCGTACCCTTCTCACTCCACGAGGTTCTGGAGGCCCCCCGCCCGGTGCCTCGAGTCAATGATGGAGCGGATGGAGTACGCCGGGGCCCCCTCGATGTCCAGAGGAGGGGGAGGGACCTCCCGCACATCACACCCCTGAAGGGGACCAGCCACCACCGGCCTGAGGAGAGGCACATGAAACGAGGGGTTAATACGGTAGTCAGGGGGAAGGCGTAACCAATATGTTACCTCATTGACTCGCCTCAGGACTTTAAAGGGCCCTACAAACTGCGGGCTCAGGTTCCGGCAGGGCAGGCGGAGGGGCAGGTCCTTGATCAAGAGCCAGACCCGGTCCCCTTTGTCAATATACCGGGGCCTCCCTGCAGTGACGGTCGGCGAAGGTTTTTTGGCGGCGGACTGCGAGCTGGAGGCAAGCCTGCACGGCCTCCCACGTGTCCGCCGCCCGCTGGAACCAGTCGTCCACCGCAGGGGTACCGGTCTGGCTCAGGGTCCAGGGTGCCAGGACGGGCTGGTATCCCAGAACACACTGGAATGGTGAATACCTGTGGAGGAGTGGTGGAGCGAGTTCAGGGCGTATTCTGCCCACGGCAGGAACTCCGCCCACTCCCCCGGCCAGTCCTGGCAATAAGACCGAAAGAACCTGCCCACTTCCTGGTTGACACGCTCCACCTGCCCGTTGGATTGGGGATGGTAGCCCGAGTTCAGGCTGACCGAGACCCCCAGGCGCTCCATGAACGCCTTCCAAACCCTTGGAAGGCGTTCATGGAGTGCGTTCATGGTCCGTGTCCAATTCCCACACCACCGGCGCCACAATGCACGACGCCGGCAGCATGGGAGCATCATCCACTGGCCTCTCCTCCGTGTCATGCTGACGAGACAGAGCGTCTGCCCTGATGTTCTTACTGCCCGGCCTGTACGTAAGGGTGAAAACAAACTGGGTGAAGAACATAGCCCACCTTGCCTTGTGAGGAATCAGCCTCCTCGCAGCCCACATGTACTTCAGGTTGCGGTGGTCAGTCCAGATGAGGAAAGGGTGTTTGGCCCCCTCAAGCCAGTGCCGCCACACCGACAGGGTTCTAACCACAGCCAACAGCTCGCAATCACCGACATCGTAATTCCGCTCCGCCGCACTGTGCTTCTGCAAGAAAAACACACAGGGACGGAGTGTATTACGACTCTCCGTTCGCTGGGAGAGGACGGCCCCGAGCCCACAGTCGGACGCGTCCACCTCCACATCGAACTGGAGTGACGGGTCAGGATGGGCCAGGACCGAAGTGGTGGTGAAACAGTGTTTCAGTTCCACAAACGCCCGGTCCGCCTCCACAGTCCACCGCAACCGGGTCGCCCCTCCTTTCAGAAGGGAGGTGATCAGAGCCGCGACCTGGCTAAAGCCCCGGATAAACCTCCTGTAATAATTGGAGAAGCCTAAGAATCGTTGCACTTCCTTCACCATGGTCGGGGTAGGCCAATTACGCACAGCGTCAATATGAGGTTCCTCCATAGCCACCCCTGCGCTGGAAAAACGATACCCCAGGAAGGACAGAGACGACTGGAAGAACAGACACTTCTCGGCCTTCACGTACAGGTCATGCTCCAACAGTCTACCAAGCACCCTGCGCACCAACGAGACATGCTCAGCGCGGGTGGCCGTGTATATCAAGATGTCATCAATATACACCACCACACCCTCGCATAACATCCCTAAACACATCGTTGATAAAGGATTGGAAGACTTATGGGGCATTCATCAAACCGTACGGCATCACTAAATATTCATAGTGGCCGGAGGTGGTGCTGAAGGCTGTCTTCCACTCGTCCCACTCCCGGATACGCACCAGGTTGTAAGCACTCCGGAGGTCCAATTTCATGAAAAAGCGGGCCACGTGCATCCTCTCCACCTCCGCAGAGATCAGAGGAAGAGGGTAGCTGAACGGGATGGTGATCTTGTTCAGTACCCTGTAATCGATGCACGGGCGCAAACCACCGTCACGAAAAAGAAACTCGAGGAGACAGGCGACTTGGAGGGCCTAATGTACCCCTGACCCAGAGACTCCTCAATGCATGCGGCCATCGCCGCTGTTTCGGCTCGGGACAGGGGATACACGTGACCCTTAGGGAGTGCGGCTCCCTCCGTGAGGTTTATCACGCAATCCCCCGGCCTATGAGCCGATAACACAGTGACCTTAGCCTTGGAGAAAACCAAGGCTAAGTCCATGTATTCGGGGGGGATCGGCACGGCGGGAGCACTGTCTGAACTTTCCACCGTGGTTGAGCCCGATGGAAACACCCAAACACCTACCTCGACACTTCCGTGAACACCCCGAAAGAATCTGCCTAGACCAGGAAATAACGGGATCGTGGAGAGCTAACCAAGGGAAACCTAACACCACAGGGAATGTGGGAGAGTTGATGACATGGAAGGAGAGTGTTTCACTGTGCCTGTCGCCGGTGATCATAAGGAGAGGAACTGTGTGTTCCATGACCAAACCCGACCCTAATGGCCGGTTGTCCAACGCTCTCACGGGTAGGGGGCTGGTAAGGACCTTGAGGGGAATGTGTGCGCGTAAAGCGAAGGATCTATTAATGAAATTCCCAGCAGCGCCTGAATCTACCAGCACCTTACACTGGGAAATCCGTGGAAAACCGGGGAACCTGACTGGAATGGTGCACTGAGAGAGGGGGGAGGCAAGGGGTGAATGGGGTGATACGGAAGTGCCGTGCCTGTCGCCTCGCGACTCGGTGGAGGAAGAATGGTGTGGTCTCCTCTTAGAGGCACTCCACACCTGTCCTCCCCGACCTCTGCCCGGGAGCGCAGCCGCCCCCAGGTCCATGGGGATGGCGGTGTCCAGTTGTTGGGTTGGAACGGGCGGGTCTCTTCCCGGACGTCCTCGGGCAGCCAAATTGTGGAGGCGGATAGACATCTCCACCAGCTGGTCGAAGGAGAGGGTTGCGTCTCGGCATGCCAGCTCCCTCCGGACGTCTTTGCGAAGGCTGCAGCGGTAGTGATTGATGAGGGCCCGCTCGTTCCACCCAGACCCCGCTGCCAGGGTTCGGAACTCCAGTGCGAACTCCTGCGCCGATCTCGTCCCCTGCCGCAGATGGAAAAGCTGTTCACCCGCCTCTCTTCCCTCGGGTGGATGGTCAAAGACAGCCCGAAAACGGCGGATGAACTCGGGGTAGCTGCCCTGGGTGGGCCCCTCGGTGTTCCAAACGGTGGAGGCCCACTCCAGGGCTTTCCCGGACAGGCAGGAGATGAGCGAGGAGATCTTCTGGGCATCTGTCGGCGCAGGATGGATCGACTGAAGCGCAATGTCCACCTGAAGCAAGAAACCCTGGCAGCGGGCCACCGTCCCATCATAGTCCCGGGGGAGCGGGATGTGCATCGCTCCTATACCGGGTGGCGTAGCCTGGGGTGGTGGCGACATGGCCGGTGTTGCGGGGCTTTGCTGGCTCATCTCTAGGCGCTGCACTGCTTTTAAAACGCTGTCCATCGCGGCGCCTAGGCTGGCCAGCATGAACGAGTGTTCCTTCACCAGGTCCGCAACACCGGCTTCACCTTTGGGTCCTCTGTGTTCCATACTTGCGGTGTGTTATTCTGTCAGGACTGCGAATGAAGGAGGAGCGGAACAGTGGAGTACAACGAAGGTTTGTTTAATTCACAGAAAACTGCCGTAGTCTGACAATTGCTCGTAGGACAAGACAATAACACACAAAGACCAGGGGAGCAGAGGGAAAAGATATACTGGGGGGAGTCATAGTAAATAAGAACCAGGTGTGCTAAACAAGACAAAAGGTGAGATGAACTGATGAGATGGGCGGTGGTGTCAGAAGGCCGGTGACGTCCACCGCTGAAGCCTGCCCGCTGCAGGGGGAGGAGAGGCAGCAGAGGGCGCAGTCGTCACATAGCCTGACAAATGATTCTTCAATTCTGTCCTTGTTAGAGTTTTCTTCATCTGTGTAAACTGAGATCTTCCACCACACAGAGGTTGAATGTGCGAGCATCATATCCAAAATGTATTTCTTAAAAACTTTACCAATGCCATGTTGGAATAATTGAGTTTAAAAATAAAAAAAATAAAACAGAACAAAATTTCAATGTAACAATTGTAATTGAATATTTGGTCAAGTGCTAAACTTTTACAAGGTGCTGAATGTGTGTACATTGATCTCTATAGATCAACATTTCTATCTCTATCTATCTTTTTCAAATTTAATTGTGTTACAACATGAAATCTAAATGAATTTAATCAAGTTTTTGCGTATGACTAACAGAAAATAAAATCTGCAAATTGTTCTACATTCATGACAAATATAAAACAGAAAATAATTGATTGCTTAACTATTCACCTGTGTAGACAGGGTTAATGGTTGGAAAGGTTTACCACTAGAAGGTTACCAGGGGACGGCTAGGGAAATGTGTGCACGGGAACATAACCTTAGTGAAAAATAAAAATATAAATGTTTAAATAATCTGACTCCATATTGTTTGTAAACATACGCAATCATAAATGACTATGATATGCTGGAAGTTCTTAGAAAAGGTAGCTAATCTTTCATCACAAGCCAAACATTTAAAAGATCATATGTTTCACGGCCTACGTTATCCTCAATGCTCCTCATCACTCAAGTCCAGAAGGCAAGGGACGGTGTAGCAACCTGGAACTCAGAGATGATCAGTCTGGTCAATTCGATTTACGTATGTGTATGTGCCAATATCAGTTATCATAAGCGCCCATAAGGTGTAGGTCGTTTAACACGAACCATACAGTAAAATGGCCTGTGTTCCTGGGTCTGTCGTGGAAAACACTTCAGATCTCCAGCCAAAAAAGATGCAAAAACTCAGGAACTTGTGAATCCAAAATAGACTTTAATGAAGATTCAAAAAAGCCGAGTTGGTCTGCAGAACAACTGTCTTTTCAACCTCGGACGCTCAAATTTATACAGTAACATCTTGTATAACACCACCTGGCCATCCCACTATGCTAATTCTTTGGGCGGATCTTCTTTGATCCGCCACCATTATTTCTTATCATTCTGGAATTTACCCAACAAAAGTAATTGTTGTTAAATATTGGTGGAGCAGGCCTTGAAAACCCCATAAAATAAAATGGCCGCCAGGCCCTCAAGTTTAGTACATCCAGTGGTGCTCTGATTATTTCCAATGTAGGACACACACATTGCATATTGGTGACTATGTAGGACACACATTGTATAGTAATGATTATACAGATTACCATACTGATTAGTTGTATGAGTGTGATTAACATATTGATCGATTACATGAGTATATATGCAAAATCTCCAATAGGTCTAACAGAAAGTTAATTATGCCCAATGTCTCAGAGATGACTAGAATGTCATATGTTCCTGGGCCTAACCAAACTGCTTTGAGAATTCCAGGACTCAGGGCCACCAAGTCTGGTCACTTATACTTACTTATGTGTGTGTAATTATCAGTAGCCCTACGAGCTTGAGTATGGAGATGAACGAGGAATGCCATAGTAATCTATATTCCAAAGTAATACAATTTATTCCAATCAAGTAATAAAGTTACAGTACAAAATATAGTTACATACAAAAACGATTCAACGTCCTCCCTAATAGCCTAACAGTCTACCAATTATACCATAATTATTAAGACACTATAGCACGAAGGTGTGCTAGGAGCTTCTGTTAAAGATAGACTCCTGAATATGACTACAACACAACGTGTCGGGAGGTCTCTTTAACTTGAACAAACTCAAATAAAGTTTTAGAAACATGGCTATTTATCCTAAAATCAGACATATCTAAAACACTCCCCCAAATAGTCATTAGCATTACTTTACCTTGGCAAACACAATGAACACAAAGGACAGGAACTGTCCCACTTAATCAATGCAAAATTATCGAATGGACGGGGCGTTGCCGTCAGTTGTTGTCTGACATGCAACAACAAGGACAATCATTTCTACAATGTTCTTGTGAAGTTTGACCCATAACCTGTACAGTACAATAAAGCATATCAGCCTATTCTGCCATTTATGGGGAACAGGGAAAATCCAAACACTACAGATAAATGTCCACAATATCTTGCATTTAGTTACACTCCAGTTTGCTCAGAGTTTCACACCTTTCCAGGTGAGCTCAGGAGGGTGGGGCTGTTGGCCCACACCTGGTGTTCCAGATCTTTGGAGAAGCAAATGTTACCCAGGACACTGATTAACATCACCAAGGGTCTGTTGGAGACTTGGTTGGGCCAGATCTTTAGAGAAGCAAATGTTATGCAGGACCCCAGATTAACATCACCAAGGGTGTGTTGGAGACTTGGTGGGGCCAGACACAACTCTTTGTCAAATACCCTTCCACTCTTCCTCAACAGACATTTCTCATTACACTACACCTCCTTTGCTATGATAGTCTGTGCACCATAAAGGTTGCACTGACTGGCTCCGCATTCACTATGTAGTATTTTGCTTATTACTGTTCATATTGTTTTTAATTTTGTTCATGCTGCACAGCCGCTCATACAGTAAGATCGACTAGTACTTTTGGAAATTCGTTCTTCACTGAATACGGACTTCTACACTACTTACCAGAGCTCTTGCTGTGATTCCTTTGTCCTGCCGCCGATTTGTTTACCAATGCACTGATGGAGGAGAAAGAAGAGAGGCAAATGTGTCGTATCCTATGTAGATCTCGGACAAGATACTGCAATCCGCCATTACCAAGCATTTTACTTGCAAATGTTCAATCCCTGGACAACAAAATGGACAAACTACACAAACGGATTAACTGTCAGCTGGACAATATCCACTGTTTTGTGCTGGCGTTTGCAGAAACCTGGCTGGATCCTATGGTGCCTGACTCAGCCCATTACCCCAGCTGTTTTTTTCATCTACCGGCAGGACAGCACTTCAGAGTCAGGTAAATGTAAAGGCGAAGGATTCTGTATTATGGTTAACTCTCGCCGGGGCTTGGATGTTGCAGTACTTTCAACACACTGTTCACTGTTTGTGTAGCTAAGATTAATTAATCAGTCAATGTGCATGCAAAAAAGGATAATAAAACAATTCCAAAATATAAACCTGAAGCAGAGCTTGCTAGGAACTTTTTCATTTTAAACATAAAAATTTAATAAAAGTCAGTATAACATAAACATTTTAAGTTATTAGGAACATATCTCTAACTTTGAGTTATACTTAGTAGAAACATTTGAGTAAGAAATACATTAGGGTTTACAGTGTGGAGGACGCTCTCGCTGAGGTAGCATTTATTGTTGTTGGCAACATCAATAGGGCAAATTTGAGGACAGTTGGTGAATAATAATAATACATTATATTTATATAGTGCTTTTCAGGGACCCAAAGACGCTGTACAAAATTAATAGGAACATACGGAAGCCCTGAAGCCCAAGTAGTAAAAAATAAAATTGGGCCCAGTGACAAAGTTTATCTTGTTTGAACGACTTAGTAAAAAAAATTAAGTAGTTAAAAAAAAAAAAAACTTAAATTTTGAAAAAAAAATTTTTTAGTTTTTTTTTACTACTAATTGTTTTTTAGCTAAGTCGTTCAAACGACTTGGTATCTCGTTTGAACGACTTAGTATCTCGTTTGAACGACTTATTAAAAAAAATTAAGTAGTAAAAAAAAAATTAACATTTTGAATTTTTTTTTTTTACTACTAAATGTTTATTTGCTAAGTTGTTCAAATGACTTAGTATCTCGTTTGAACGACTTAGCAAAAAAATTAAGTAGTAAAAAAAAAAAACTTTAATTTTTTTTTTTTCAATTTTTTTTTACTAAGTCGTTCAAACGAGATACTAAGTCGTTCAAACAAGATAATCATTAGTATGTCTAATTAGGCCAAATTCATTATGCAGCAGCATTGAAAGGCCATGTAATGGTTGCTACAGCCCATCGTTCTTTGATTCCGTCCAGTGATGGGCCTATTATTGTTCATTAATAGTTATTTGAAACCCTAAGGGATTCTAGGCCAATGTTAGAAACGTCTCAACAAATACCATGCGAATTATGTCCTTTCCATAGGTCTACTTTTCTGCTCTACGCAAAGTTATAGGCTCAGATCATTTCCTGAAACTCGTTTGCTTTTTAATTTCAGTATGTGTAAACCTAGTAGGCCTATGGAATTTATTTGTAAGCAAAGATAAATTAACATGCTATTATATTCGTTCGAAATCAAATGTCTAGCAAGCTGTCGAACGAATAATAAGGTAAGCAATAACTTTGTGATTGTCACTGCCAACCGTTTGCAGGTGTTATTTAAAAAACGTTGGGACTCCAACTGTTCCAACTGGCTATTTGATTAAAATAAACTTCCTATTTTATTGAAGTTTTTTTTTGTACTTTAAAATATTAAATGTGTCCGAGGAGGTGAATATAAACGTTAAATGTCCCTTAAAATTGTTTTCACTCCCATTGCTCATACACCTACAGGGCAGTTTGAAATATAATGGTGTAAGGATCACTGGAGAACATTCTAGCGACACCCGACAATGTTCACTATCTTACGGATACTTTTAACGAGTGTATTCGTTTCAACACAAATCCTACATCAACGAAAATGTACACACTAAACAGAATAAGTAAATTGAACACTAGAACCACCAAGACAGGCCTATATATGCATTCATTCCTGATTAGTGTGAACTAGCCTACAACACAGTCAAATGGCCATTACAAACCTATTTCTATAGGGATTTGTGTTAGGTTAATACACTGGTTATTAATCTGCGTAGACCAGCCTATTATCTCTGGATGAACTGGTGTTGATGGATGGGCTACTATGACTACAAACATGCAAAAAACTACGAAAAAATACATGCATAGACTCCACACACTGCAGCTCCGATTGTTATACATAATGGCTCCGGGTTAAATAACCGTCCTATTTGATTCAGTAATGTTTGTCCGGGTGTTTCCATATTAGCCCCGGATCTTTGATCAAGGTCCAAAAAATTTTTGTTTTATAGAGAGGTCAAATGATGCAGTAGGCATATTCTAAAGACGACAGCGGACTAGAGCTCAGTTCATATAAGTGCGGCGTTACGTTCGTTTTGAATAGCGGAGGGTTGTTAGGCTGTGAATTAGTATACAAGCTGCTATTGGTCACAACTAGTGAGCAATGCTTTCTCTTTTTATAATGCAAGAAGTTCAACTTAAGCACTTAAACAAGACTACAACTTGTATTCGTTGTAATGTTGCCTAGATTGAATATTTATTGGACAATCTTGTTTTGTATTACATACAATGTTTTATCATTTGAGCAAAATGTCATGGCACACTTGATGCGCCCTCACCTTGCCAACGTGCTACTATTCAGCCGATTGCTCACTGTTCTGACTTAACGCTTTGGCGTTCAAAGGTTGCCTTGCTTTAGGGTTTCAAATAACTATTATTGAACAATAATAGGCCCATCACTGGACGGAATCAAAGAACGATGGGCTGTAGCAACCATTACATGGCCTTTTAATGCTTCTGCATAATGAATTTGGCCTAATTGGACATACTAATGATTATCTCGTTTGAAAGACTTAGTATCTCGTTTGAACGACTTAGTATCTCGTTTGAACGACTTAGTAAAATAAAAATGACGGCAAAAAAATTAAAAAATAAAAATTTCTTTTTTTTACTACTTATTTTTTTTTCCTAAGTCGTTCAAACGAGATACTAAGTTGTTCAAACGAGATAAACTTAGTCTCTGGGCCCACATTATTTTTTTTACTACTTGGGCTTCAGGGCTTCCGTAGGAACAGAAACAAACACAAACAAAAAAATAATAATATATTCAATGAGAAAACAAAGAAGAGTGAGAGAATGGAATTGGGCATGGGTAGGGGTAGGCGATTTAGAAAAGATGAGTCTTGAGGCGTTGCTAGAAGATAGGGATAGTGTCAGAGTTACGGACGGTTTTCAGGGGAGAGTTCCAGAGCCTAGGAGCAACCCTTGAGAATGCCCTGTCACCAAAGCCTTTGAGCTTGGACTTGGGGATTATGAGGTGGCCTGAGTGTGTTGGTTGATATGGAAGAAGGTCGGAGAGGTAGGCAGGGGCAGTATTGTTTAGGGCTTTATATGTCAGTAGGAGGATCTTGTAGTCAATGCGTTGGGAGATAGGAAGCCAGTGTAACTCACAGATGATAGGGGTGATATGCTGCCGGGACTTGGTGTGAGTGAGTAGTCTGGCTGCAGAGTTTTGAACCATTTGGAGCTTATGGAGGGATGTAGATTTGATGCCGGTGAGTAGGGAGTGGCAGTGGTCAAGATGGGAGGTTATGAATGAATGTATTAGGGTTTCAGCAGCAGGACGGGAGAGGGAAGGTCTGAGTTTGGCGATGTTGCGGAGATGGAAGAATGAAGATTTTACAGTCTGTTTCACGTGCTGATCAAAGGAGAGTGTAGAGTCCAGAATGACGCCAAGGCTATGTGCATGGGGGGATAGAGAAACAACGGTGTCAACGATGCTGAGATTGAAAGTGCCAGTTTTGGTGAGGGTGGATTTGGTTCCATTGAGTTAGAGTTCTGTTTTATCACTGTTTAGTTTGTGAATCAATGTCACCTGATTTGGTGCAAATAAAAGTGACAGGTGCACTGGAGAGACAACAGCAAGACAACCCCCAAAAAGGGAATGGTTTTGCAGGTGGTGGCCACAGACAATTCCTCTCTCTTTATCCTTCCTTACTGATTCTTCTCTATTTTTGCATTTTGCTTGTGTCCTTGTCACTACTGGTAGCATGAGGCTGTACGTGCAGGACATTCAGGTTGCACAGGTAGTCCAGCTCCTCCAGGATGGCACATCCATGCGTGCCATCACAAGAAGGTTTGCTCTGTCTCCCAGTACAGTCTCAAGAGCAAGGAGGAGTTACCAGGAGACGGGCCGTTACATGAGGAGAGCTGGACAGGGCCGTAGAAGGGCATCAATCCAGCACCAGGACTATTATCTGCTCCTTTGTGCAAGGAGGAACAGGAGGAGCACTGCCAGTGCCCTACAAAATGGGCTACTCCAGTGGGCTACTGGTGTGAATGTTTCTGACTACACTGTCAGAAACAGACTCCATGAGGGTGGCATGAGGGCCCGACGTCCTCTAATGGGACCTGTGCTCACAGCCTAGCACCGTGCAGCTCGATTGGTATTCACCAGAGAACACCAGAATTGGCAGGTCCACCATTGGCGCCCCGTTCTCTTCACAGATGAGAGCAGGTTCACACTGAGCACATGACAGACGTGATAAGAGTCTGGAGATGCTGTGGTGAACGTTATACTGCCTGCAACATCATCCAGCATGACCGGTTTTGGCGGTGGGTCAGTGATGGTCTGGGGAGGCATATCCTTGGAGGGTCGCACAGACCTCCACGTGCTAGCCAACGGTACCCTGACTGCTGTTAAGTATCGGGATGAAATCCTTACGCTGATGCAGTGGGCCCTGGGTTCCTCCTGGTGCAGGACAATGCCCGGCCTCATGTGGCCAGAGTGTGTAGGCATTTCCTGGATGACAAATGCATAGATGCCATTGACTGACTCTCACGTTCCCCAGCCCTGAATCCAATTGAAAACCTCTGGGATATTATGTATCGGTGCATCCAACGACGACAAGTAGCGCCACAGACCGTCCAGGAGCTCACTGATGCACTGATCCAGGTTTGGGAGGAGATCCCCTAGTACATCATCCGCATGCCCAGTCTCATCAGGAGCATGCCCAGACGTTGTCAGGAGTGCATACAGGCATGTGGGGGCCATACATACTACTGAGTCACATTATGAGTTTTCATGATGAAATTATAGACTTCAGCTCAGTCCTCAATTGGTTGGTGATTTTGGGATCCATTGACCGTTGTTACATCATTTATTTCTCAACAAATTATACAATGTACAGTAAAGATTTAACTTAAATATATTTTGCTCATCGAGACTCAGTGTGTGATTTCAGTGTTCCCTTAATTTTTTTGAGCAGTGTATGTTATTTAGGTTGATCCAAAAGGGATTTGGTAACCAGCAACATTTCCCAGAAATCTTTGCTGCAAGAAGTTTGTTTTAATATCATGCACACAATGATTACTTTGTTTTATTATGAGAAGTCAGTAATAATCCTTATTTCCCTAACCTAATCCAACCTTTAAGCGGTTGGATTTATTGCACCCATTACAGATATGTTTGTTTTTGTTGATGTAGTTCACCTGGTCTTGTCCTTTAAGTAATTCACTACTCATTCGATTGTTATGAGTGTTTGTGGGTGATAACGTTACATTAGCAGCCCAGTCTGTCAGGTGGAGTCCGCTTGGTAGTATTTAGAACCCTGTTGCTGGCTTTAGCCTTTTGGGCCCCCTCTCCTATATTGGTTGGGGGTTTCCCAAGTAGACAGCCATTTTCATCAACGAGTTAAACAGGTTCTACGCATGCTTCAACAAGGACAACAAAGAGCTAGCCATTAAAGCTGAACTCCCCCCAGACGTCTCCCCCCTCAGACTATCCACTGCAGAAGTGTCCACTGAGCAGGGTGAATGCACGCAAGGCTGCTGGTCCTGGTGGCATCCCCGGGCGTGTGCTCAGAGCATGTGCTGGGCAGCTGGCCGAGGTCTTTACCAACATTTTCAACATGTCACTGGCCAAGGCGGTTGTCCCAACGTGCTTCAAGACTGCAACCATTGTGCCAGTGCCGAAGCAGTCAACAGCGTCTAGCCAGAATGACTTCCGACCAATTGCACTCACCCCCAAAATCAAGTGCTTTGAAAGACTAGTTCTGGCCCACCTTAAGTCCTGCCTCCCCCCAACACTGGATCCATACCAGTTTGCCTGCCGGTCAAACTGGTCTACAGAGGACGCCATCTCCATGGCTCTACACTCTGCCCTGACCCACCTGGACAAAACCAACACCTATGTGAGAATGCTATTCATAGACTTCAGCTCAGCATTCAACACTGTCATTTCCTCTAGGCTGGTCAACAAACTCCATGACCTGGGGATCAGCCCCTCTCTGTGCAACTGGACTCCTAACCAATAGAACCCAGTCTGTCAGGTTACAAAACTTCACCTCCTCCACCCTGATCCTGAACATTGGTGTACCACAAGACTGTGTGCTGAGCCCTCTCCTGTAATCCCTCTTCACCCACGACTGCGTTCCTGTACACACTTCCAACACTATCATCAAGTTCGCAGATGACACCACGGTTGTAGGCCTGATTAGTGACAATGATGAGTCAGCCTACAGCGAAAAGGCCATGCACCTGGCGGCATGGTGCGCTGACAACAACCTGACCCTCAACGCAAAGAAAACCAAGGAACTCATTGTGGATTACAGGAGCTCTAAAAGCTGCAGTCACACCCCAGTCATCATCGATGGTACTGAGGTGAAGCGTGTGTCCAGCTTCAAATTCCTGGGTGTCCACATCTCCAAGGACATCTCCTCGTCCCTCAACACCTCAGCTCTGGTCAAAAAGGCGCAGCAGCGCCTGTACTTTTTAAGGAGGCTGAAGAAAGCCTGCCTGTCCTCCCAGATCCTTGTGAACTTTTACCGCTGCACAATCAAGAGCATTCTGACAAACTGTGCCACAGTGTGGTTTTGCAGCTGCTCCATAGCTGACCAGAAGGCCCTGCAACAGGTGGTGAAAACTGCCCGCCTAGTTTTCTACCATCGCAGACCAGCGCAAGCGGTGTCTACGCAGGGCGCGCGGGATCATCAGGGACCCTTCACACCCATGCCACAAACTGTTTGCCCCCCTACCATCAAGCAGACGGTACAGGTCTCTTCGGTCCCGTACCAGCAGGCTCAGGAACAGTTTATTCCCATCCACTGTAACCCTGCTGAACTCTGTGACCCAGAGAACCCTGTGAACTCTGTGACCCATCACTTACCACACCCCCCTGCCTCTCTGGTCCTTGTTGCACTACTCCTTTGTTCTACTCTGACCCTGCCTTGCAAAGCCTGATAATGGAAGTTTCTCAGTTGTTGCAGGTACGTGTCTACCTCAGGAATCTCACCGCTGCTATCCCTGCATTTCAGTGGCACATACACCTTGTACTTTCAGCTTGCCTCTTTGCATCCCGGTTGTTCATGCTACCCTACTACATTACTCCTTTATTTGCCTCGTTGCACATCTAGATTGCCATTTGTACCCAAACAACTATTATCCCACTTGTAACATACACTATACCTAATACTTGTAAACTTTCTGCCCTCCTCTATTTGCCTTAATTGCACATTTAGTATTGCCATTTGCATTGCATTTGCCTTCATTGCACATCTGCACATTCCACTTGTAATATACATGTACTTAATACTTGCACATTTTCTGCTCTCTATTTGCACTTCTGGTTAGATGATCTAACTGCATTTCATTGTATTGTACTGTTCAATAACAAAGTTGAATATAATCTAATTTACCCCTAAATCCTGTACTGGTAGAACCAATAAGCATGCTTGCCGTAAGTCCTGTTCAGATACATTGTGTGAACAGTATGAATCAATTTAGCACACACAAGGAGGTAGCTTCAGGACTGTTAGTGGGTGAGTGCAACAACCATATCTCTGTCAATAAAAAACACACTCATGGGTGGGTATCACTCATGAGATATATTTATAAAGGCATGCTGGGATATATGCAAATGAGACTTCAAGGAATCAACTTTAAAAATTCAGGTTGGACCAAATCCAATGATTTACATTGGGTCAACTGATAAAATGCAAGTGTGAATCATGACAATGTTTGAACAACGTTCTATTTTTTTCACTGTAGTGGTCATTATGTGTGGTCATTATGAATGAAATTAATTAAAATAACAATTTAATTTATGATAAACTAATTGTAACAAAGTAAAGAGAAACAATTTGAAAAATCGTATAAATATGAATTAAGTCAAAGAGATTTTGAGTTGTTCCAATTATAAACATATTGTTTAAACCAATTTGAAATATACCTTGTTTCAAAACAACTTTTACAAATTGTTCCAGTTAGAATATTGCAGTTTCATTGATAATACAATGTTTGTCTGGATTCAATGTAAACATTGTTCCTTTTGTCAGAGTGTTTTTTGCTTTGTGTAAATCATTGCTTGAACCAATGATATCCTTTTTTCAGTGTAGCTACAAACCCCTCCCCTGCCCGGCTTTTGGAAAGGCGATCACACATCAATTCTGCTCCTCCCATCCTATAGACAATATCTAAAACAGGATAAACCGATTTTTCAGGCAGGTCAACGCTGGAATGAGAAATCCATTACAACTCTCCAGGATTGCTTTGAAACAACAGATTGGCAGATGTTTTGTGATGCAGCCAATGGGGACATTGATGAATACACAGACTCTCTGCCAGCATATATCTCCAAGGGCATCGATGATGTTGTACCGAGGGTAAAACACAACATCCTTTTCTCCATGTGAATGGGCTACTAAAACGGCGCCTCTTTGCGGTTCTCTCCCGGCGGTTCTAGTGGGGCTAACAAGTTGATTTCAACGCCAGTGCATAGGTCCAGTATCCTTGTTTAAGCACATGCATCGTTTGTCTATACAGTAAGTGACATGAATAAGGTATCGAAAAACCGAGAGGGGTTTTTGGAAAAATACACCTTCAGAATACGATATTATCATGTGTATTATTAACATGATATCAATATATAATTTTTTAAATATCACGGTTATCGTCAATACCGGTATATTGCGACACCCCTACTTCGAACGGCTGGTCAGAACCCACATCTCCTCCCTTCCTGACACCTTGGACCCATTTCAATTTCCATACCGCCCCAATAGATCTACAGACAATGCCATTGCCCTGAAGAAACACATTGCCCTCTCCCACCTGGAAAAAGGCAACACAAATGTGAGGATGCTGTTGGTGGACTACAGCTCAGCATTCAACACTATTGTGCCCGCTAAGCTTGTTCCTAAGCTCAGGACCCTCGGACTTAATTGGATCCTGGACTTCCTTACGAGCAGACACCAGTTGTTGAGAATGGGCAAACCCCACCTCTTCTGCACTGACCCTGAGCACCAGAGACCCTCAGGGCTGCGTACTCATTCTCCTCCTGTACTCCCTGTTCACGCATGACTGCATGGCCACACACAGCTCCAACATCATCCTTATGTTCGCGGACGACACAACCAACCTGGGTCTCATCTCCAACAATGATGAGACCGCTTACAGAGAGCAGTTAAAGAACCTGGCTGCATGGTGCCAGGACAACAACCTCTCTCTCAACGTCTGCAAGACTTAGATGATCATGGACTTGACTTCCAGTTCCTCTGTGTGTTCATCAAAGATGACCTCACTTGGTCAAGGCAAGCGAACTCGGTAGTGAAAACCGCCCAAAAGAGACTACTTCCTGAGGAGACTCAAGATGTTTGGCATGTCTGAAAAAACTTTCACCAACTTCTACAGGTGCACCACTGAGAGCATCCTCTCAGGCTGCACCACTGCCAGGTACAGCAGCTGCTCCGCTGTGGATCGCAAGTCCCTCCATAGGGTGGTGAAGTCTGTGGAGCGCGTCATCGGCTGCCATCTCCCCTCCGTACAAGGCATCTACCATACATGATGCCTTAGGAAAGCACAGAAAATCATCAGAATACAGCCACCCAGCCTGGGTGATTTGTTCACACTGCTGCCTTCTGGTAGACTCACGCACTTCCAGACTCAGTTTTTTCCCTCAGGCCATAAGGCTCCTCAACTAGCAACGCTGATCTATGATCATACTGATCACACATGAACATTCCAAATGCTCTGATGTCTTTCCATGTACATTCAATGTACATCAGAATATTCTTTTGTATGTACCATTCATAGGCATATAACACACTATATTTATAATACTCAATACTTCTACCCATATTGTTCATACTTCCCGTTCTGCACTCTTTAAAATTGCTGCTAGCTTACATCGTTATGTATATTATTGCTATATTTTTTACTTTATATATTTCTATTTTGCTTTCTATATTTCTTAATTTTTACTACGTAGATGTCATGTGCCATGTAACAAGAATTTCATTGTTCAGAATGACGCTGTGTTATTCGGTGCATTTGATAAATACATTTTGAACTTGAACCTGAACTACTCCTGAATGAGCTGTGGTGAAAGTAATTATCACCTAATTAACTGACCAATTATTTTCTATTTTATAATTGTCATTAATTTCTGAATCAGAAAGAGTTTTATTGCCAAGTAGGTTTCACAACAAAGAAATTTGTTCTGACCATTGGTGCAACAATTAATACAAAAGGAGTAAGGGAAAAACTAATAAGAACAGATGAGAATCTTTGACCTACGTGATAATTTAATATCTAATAACCTGACTCCAAATTGTTTGTAAACATACGCAATCATAAATGTCCATGATATGCTGGAAGTTCTTAGAAAAGGTAGCTAATCTTTCGTCACAAACTAAACATTTTAAAGATCATGTGTTTCACGGCCTACCTTATCCTCAATGCTCCTCATCAGTCAAGTACAGAACACAAGGGATTGTGTAGCCCGGAACTCAGGGATGACCAGTCTGGTCACTTCGATTTACCTATGTGTATTTGGGGTGGGAATCTCTAGGCACCTCACAATTCGATTTGATTACGATTCAGAGGGCTGCGATGCGATGATAAAATGATTATCGATGTATCTTGATGCATCTTTTTTTCTATACAGGATTTCTTTTTTCTCACTGGTTGACTAATTTGTACTTTTAAAGCAAAGTATTTGTAATGATCCATAATGAATTTACTTCCAGTATCTTTTATTAATAAAACAAATGGAAGAAATGTGGCAAGTCAACTGGAAGGTTACATTAGCCAGTAGATATTCCAGCATTGCAAAGAACCAACAGAAAAAGAAAAGGTGTGCCTGTAGCAGCATACTTGTAATAAATTAATACAGACTTCAGCATATTCTGAAACAATAACATATAAATAATAACACTTCTAACCTGTTATGTGCAATGAGCAATATAATCCTTCAGACAAAATAAATCCAAAACATTTTGCTGAACCAAAATCACACAAAGCTTTTATACAAACATTTTTAATTCTGTACCAGCAGCTCTAATACAAAAATAATGTTTGTGGACTTCAGTATATTCTGAATAACTAGGAACAAACAAAGCTGCACTTGTACACAAATAAATAATAGTCTATGACTTCTGACTTTGAACAAAATCCTGAGCATAGAATCCCTCAGACAAAAAAAAACTACATTTTGCTGTATACCAAAATCAAAAACAGCTTTCATACAAAAAATACTAAATGAACATCTGCAGAGAGGAGACTCAAAATTTTGAGTCACTTTTTGAAAATGGCTGTGGAGGGCAGTACAGTAAACCTACTTAAGACTCTGGGTTTACTTCCAGATCTGTTTACAGCATATTGATACGAAATAGGCCACAATGAAATCATGGCAATGCGTCGCAGTGCAAATGTGTTTAACTAGTGAGTGCTAATGTGTAAGTTCTTGTGTAAGAACAGGAGCTGGTCTATATGTTCAGATGCAAGTGTGCTCCGCTGTGCAGTTACTATATCTCCTGCTGTAGAAAAAACTCTCTCTGCAGAGACACTGGTGCCAGGAATACACAAGTATCTCTTGGCCAACTTGGAAATCAGAGGAAACATCTCCTGATTCCTACTCCACCAGCTGAGAAGGTCCTCATAGAGAGGGAGTGAGGGAGCACTACAGTATTTGGTCACTTCCTCCTGAGCTCTGGCATAGGCAGACATGGGCTTCTGCTGGACTCTAGCATCAGTAAAGGTCTGCCCCAACAGATTCTCTAGCAGAGAAGATGATGACGACCTTCTTTTGGAAGCAGGGCATTGGTGTTGCTCCTCCTCAATGGTCGGGGTGTCTTCTTCCCTCAATGTGTTGTGCTTTTCCTCTTCTACTCTCACCTCTTGCTGTAGGTATATAATGAGAAGAACAGTTAAACACAAAAGCCTAACATTTTTAAATCACAATGTCATTATCATCAATCCAAACCATATTTTAACAAAATTATTAACAAAGAAATTACTTATTCTATTCAATATCAAAAACCGTGTATTATTATGGAATACTTGTTATTTGGTTAATTGGTTAAGTTAAACAATGAAATGTCTTAAGCCCAGACTGACATTTGACATTAAGTAAATGGCAGAATTACCACTAGTGATGCCGCCTCCGCAATCACTCTTCCATACGTCTCCACTCTCTCCTCCTCAGAAAGGAAAGGCAGGCCCTTAAATCGCGGGTCCAGAGTAGAGGCTGTGAAAAGAGTGCTTCTCTCCTGCTCGCTAGAGTATCTCTTGCTGAGGTCCCCATTGATGGCTTGCATTATCTCCCGGACCATTGATGACTCTCCAGTACTGTCCTTAGTGTCGTGCATGAGCTGAGCTTGCAAAGGAGCAATCAAACAGATGGAGGGGTTGCTCTCCTCTGACATGAGAGTAGTTGCATCTTTCATTGGCTTTAGGGCCTTGATAATATCCTCTGCATTCGAGATGTCTGCTTCACTGAGAGTACAGATGTCAGACTCTCTTCTTCTTACCTGAGGAGACAGTATGGCAGCGCAGACTGCAGGCTGTTGCTCCAGAAACCTATCAACCATCACAAACACACTGTTCCACCTGGTGCTCACGTCTGTTTTCAGCTTGAGTCTCGGCAGACCAAGTGGCTCCTGCATCTCTTCAAGCTGGTGTTTTGCATTGGTGCTGCGGTGAAAAAACATAGTAATATATCTCACCCTCCCTAGTAGCCTTAACACAGTGGGCAACTTGAGGGCTCTCTGAGAGGCCAGGTTTTAGCGTGTGGGCATAGCATTTCACATGTAGAAATTTACCCAGTTCAGCAGAAACAACCATGTTGGATGCGTTATCAGTAACTAAAACTAAATCTTTTGTAGTGATCTGCCATTCCTCTGCTACATTCTTTAACAGCTCAGCCATATTTGCACCCGTATGGCTCTCATGCACTGCTCTTGTTTGAAGCACATGAGACACTAGCTGCCACTAGTCGGAGATAAAATGCGCAGTTACGGTGATTCTAAGGTTCTGTAGCAATGGATGTCCACGCATCACATGTTACAGCTATCCTACCCGCTTTCTTTAGTGATTCCATGACTTCGGTTTTGGTCTTTTTGTGGAGGGTGGGGATCGCTGTGTCAGTAAAATATCTTCGAGATGGGACGTTGTATCTCGGCTCCAAAGCACACAACATAGCGCGAAAGCCTTGGTTCTCAACGACTGAATACGGACGCAAATCCTTGGCAATAAAAGTTGCAATAGAGTTTGTACTTCGTTTCGCCCTTTCTGAGTTGGGTGGAAGCATTGACAACGCTTGCTCAATGGTCCTCTGGTTGGCAGCTACAACCGGGTGGTTTTCTTCCTCCTCCGGGTGGAAACGTGTAATATGGTTTCTCATGTTTCTCGTGTTTCCAAAATATTTTAGTTTAGTTTGACACAGCTTACATATAGTGTGGCTCTTGTCCAGGTCCTTTTTCCTTTCAACTTCATAGAAGCCAAAGTGCTTCCATACACTAGCTTTTAATCCAGAGGGTGCAGGTCGAATTTCCCGCTCAGCCATCGCGTGTCTCATTTATGTGCATGCCATAGACTGTACGAGCACTGCACTTACGCACTTCCGAGTTCCGCCTTTTGTGTTCCATCAACATTACGTTATCAATTAACATTTAGAAAATCCATGCTTGACATTTGTGAATCGATTCAGAATCGTCCACGTCCGCATCGTGATGCATCCAAGAATCGATTTTTTTCCCCCACCCCTAACGTGTATGTGCCTATATCAGTTATCATAAGCGCCCATAAGGTATAGGTTGTTTAACACGAACCATACAGTAAAATGGCATGTGTTCCTGGGGCTACATAAAATGTTACGATGCCCATGACTCAGGGATGACTAGTCAAATTCATGTGTTACTGGGCCTAACCAGACTGCTTCGAAAATCCAGGACTGAGGGATACCAAGTCTGGTCGCTTAGACTTATGTGTGTGTAATTACCAGTATGAAGTAAGAGTATGAAGATGAACGAGGAATGCCGTAGTAATCTATATTCTAAAGTAATACAATTTATTTCAATCAAGTAATAAAGTTTCAATACAAAATAGTTACATACCAACACAATTCAACATCCTCCCAACTAGTCTAACAGTCTACTAAGTATACCATAAATATTTAAGACACTATAGCACAAAGATGTGCTAGGAGCTTCTGTTAAAGATAGACTCCAAGAACTAAGTCATGCTTCACTATTTATCCCACCCAGACAGGCTGATTCCAAACTCCCCAATTGCATCTATAATAGGATCACCTCACCTTGGCTAAAACAGTGAAAACAAAGAAACCAGCATTCACACATTTACATATATTCAGTTAGCCCCATCCAAACCTAGACACTTGGTCTTGCAGGATTCTTCATCCAGTAAACATTTACCTGTAACAAACGTTACATAACATGTACAGCATTGAAGCCTATTGGAGAGTTCATCCCTTTATGGGACACACATTGAAAGACAAAACATCAGTGCAGTTAATCCAACGGAAGTCATATTTCTACTTTGTTGAAATGTCCATCCTCACACCTGGTTCATCTGAGCAGATGGGGCTACCTTGGCTCCCACCGTGTACGTCCGTTCCTTTCAGGAATCACATAGGTCCATTGGAGTGAGATTAGGATGTCCCACTGTGTTGAGACGCCAGACAACACGGCACCTTCACAAACCTTCCACAACACATCTTTCATTACACTACACAGTGGACTGAGCATAAAAATAGTAGACTGTGCAGTTGTACATGTGGTTAGCAATTTTTATTTTCACTTAAGCTTAGTTTCCGCTGGTGCCAAACACTGGTGTTTTAAGTCCAGAAATGTTTCTCTTTCCAAAGAGAAACACTTATACAGCACTTCAAAAGTGCCCTCTTGGATGCCCCTATGGTAGATAAAACATGATAAAGTGCTCTCTACAGTGTCCCAGTGTGCAAGAAAACGTGATAAATTGCCCTCTAGGGTGCCCCAATGTGCGAGAAAACATGATGCAGTGCCTTAATGGGCGCCCTTCCAATGGTGAAATTGTGATGCAGTGCCCTCTAGGGTGCCCCTATTTGTGAGGAAATGTGGTTAAGTGTCCTCCAAGGTGCTCCTATGTGCAAAAAAACATGATGAAGTGCCCTTTGGGTGCCCTTCCAGTGGAGAAAATGTGATGAAGTGCTCTCTGGGTGCCCTACCAGTGGAGAAAATGTGATGCAGTGTCCTCATGGGTGCCCCTATGTGTGAGGAAATGTGATTAAGTGTCCTAGTGGGTGCCCTTCCAATGGAGATAATGTGATGCAGTGCCATATAGGCTGCCCTACATGCTAGAAAATTTGTTGGCCTCTACGTGCTCCTACATGCAAGACAATGTGCTCTCATGGGATATCTTTATGGTGGGAAATGCCCTCCTGGTGCCCCCTGTTTTTATGTATCCTTTTAAAAAACAGCTTAGTAGCAGCATGATTTTACCTCAATTTCATTTCTGTTTGGAGCCAATAAACTCATCCAGACAGTTTTTAGAATCGTTAGCATGTAGAAGTTAAAAGGTTAGCATGGAGAATTTAAACACATATTTAGAAAGAAGAAAACATGTAAAAACTGTCTGGATGAATTTATTGGTTCCAAAAGAGAGTGGAAATGAGGTAGAATCATCTCTTGGGTGGAGTACCCCTTTATTTTTGGTACAATCCTCAGACACACACTCAACCTCACCCCCTTTAGAATATTCAGGTGTCAGTGGGTTTAGTGCAGTCTGAGCTATAACCTTCACATCCCACTACTGTGTGTGAGGTTGGTTACATAGCAATATGTGTTACATTTAAACCAACGGAAAGATTGCAGCTTACTTAAGATGCATTACTAACGTGTGTAGACAGCATTTTCTGGTTTGTATTGGTTTTTAAGATGTATACCATGTTATACAATATGCTAGAGGATGCCTTGCTAGGTAGCTTGCTTAGCCATTTCTATGTTAACTGGTGGACTTGATCCAACTCAAATCAAGCAGAATGTGTAGTAATATCTTTAACTTTCATCTACTTTGATTCCACCACCCTGACTACCTCCCTACCCTGACTATGCTCCTCAATATACAGTTGAAGTCAGAGGTTTATATATACCTTAGCCAAATACATTTAAACTCAGTTGTTCACAATTCCTGACATTTAATCCTAGTAAGAATTCCCTGTCTTTGACCAGTTAGGATTACCACTTTTCTTAAGAATGTGAAATGTCAGAATAATAGTAGGGAGAATGATTTATTTCAGTTTATATTTTATTTCATCCAATTCCCAGTGGGTCAGGAGTCTACGTACACTCAATTAGTATTTGGTAGCATTGCCTTTAAACCGTTTAACTTGGATCAAACTTTTCGGGTAGCCTTCTACAAGCTTCCCATAATAAGTTGGGTGATTTCTGGCCTATTCCTCCTGACAGAACTGGTGTAACCGAGTCAGGTTGTAGGCCTCCTTTCTCGCACACAATTTTTCAGTTCTGTCCCAAAAAAATTCTATAGGATTGAGGTCAGGTCTTTGTGATGGCCACTCCAATACCTTGACTTTGTTGTCCTTAAGCCATTTTGCCACAACTTTGGAAGTATGCTTGGGTTCGTTGTCCATTTGGAAGACCTATTTGCAACCAAGCTTTTATTTCCTGACCGATGTCTTGAGATGTTGCTTCAAAATATCCACATCATTTTCCTTATTTATGAAGGATTTCCTTATTTATGAAGAATCTATTTTGTGAAGTGCACCTGTCCCTCCTGCAGCAAAGCACCCCCACAACAGGATGCTGCCACCCCCGTACTTCACGGTTGGGATGGTGATCTTAGGCTTGCAAGCCTCCCCCTTTTTCCTCCAACTATTACAATGGTCATTATGGCCAAACAGTTAAATTTTTGTTACATGCGACCAAAGGACATTTTCAGAAACGTACAATCTTTGTCCCCATGTGCAGTTGCAACCCGCAGTCTGGCTTTTTTATGGCGGTTTTGGAGCAGTGGCTTCTTCCTTGCTGAGCGGCCTCAGGTTAAGTCGATATAGGACTCATTTTACTGTTTCCACCAGCGTCTTCACAAGATCCTTTGCTGTTCTTCTGGGATTGATTTGCCCTTTTCACACCAAAGCACGTTCATCTCTAGGAGACAGAACGCGTCTCCTTCCTGAGCGGTATGACAGCTGTGTGGTCCCATGGTGTTTATACTTGCGTACTATCGTTTGTACAGATGAACGTGGTACCTTCAGGCATTTGGAAATTGCTTCCAAGGTTGAACTTGTGGATGTCTACCATTTTGTTTCTGAGGTCTTGGCTGATTTCTTTTGAGTTTCTCATGATATCAAGCAAAGAGGCACTGAGTTTGAAGGTAAGCCTTGAAATACATCCAAAGGTACACCTCAAATTATGTCAATCAGCCCACGGCATAGTCAATATAGCGTATGTAAACTTCTGACCCACTGGAATTGTGAAATAATGAATTATAAGTGAAATAATGTCTGTAAACAATTGTTGGAAAAATTACTTGTGTCATGCACAAAGTAGATGTCTAACCGACTTGCCAAAACTATAGTTTGTTAACATGAAATCTGTGGAGTGGTCTAAAAATTTGTTTCAGTTACTTCAACTTAAGTGTAGGTAAACTTCCAACTTCAACTGTGCAGCTCATTCTCAGTGACGTCACGTGTGTATGTGTGTGTGCGCGTGTGTGAAAATCGGAGTCACATGATAAAACAATTTTAATCTTAACCAGGGTTTGGAACTGTTTCACCATGAATGCATCACAAATTTCTGCGCGCTGGTGCCCCACCACATGCAGCTGGTGCCCTTTTAATTTTTTTTGCCCCTGCCCCTCAGACAGCCTGAGTCCGCCACTGAAGGGCAGGGTTTGTGGGTTGACGTGTTACATGCTACAAAAACACCACATGTTGTGCTATGCAAATAGCGATGTGTAGCCTATCATTTGCTGAGTCTTTAGGCCTCTCGTAATTGTTTTCATCCGATCTAACAAACAGACCCCTGATAAAATAAAGAAAATAAAGCAATAGTACTGGGAAGCAAAGTCTCACAACGGAAAGAGTTGGAATGACTGAAGGTGGAACAATGCCACTGACTCAGTTGAAAAGACCGCATGTTGTGCTATTGGAATATTTTGACAAACTACTTAAACTAAATAACGAATACGCTGGTTTACAGTTGCAGTGTCATGACTGTAGGTAGAGGAGCTGGTCGCGGGAGTTTGAGGAAGAAATTAGTTTTATTACTCAAGTTCAAACGCCATATTATAAACAAACTGAGCATGGCGTTATTGTTTATTTTATTTTACTACCAGAAAAATATCGTCTTTTATTTTTCGTAACTAGAAAACCAAATCGCGTTGATAGTTTACTCCTCCCTCCCCACCTGAGCCCCTCCTTAAGTCCTTGGTACCAAATGTATAGTCGAAACAGGAAAGTCTAGAGGCAACATTAGCATAAATCACCAGTGTAGCCCTGATACCGGGGTAAAGCACCAGTGGAAATGCGGTATTAAACATTAAGGACTTTTTTGTGTTGATCTGTGGTGAAAACTCATTTGGATTTAGAAAGAAGCCTCGGCTGTCCAAAAAAACTGACTGCCCATCTTAACTTTGCCAGAGACCACCTGGACAAACCTGAAGGTTTCTGGAAGTCCATTCTATGGACAGGATAGTCCAAAATTTTCATAATCAAAACCGAAGTGTTCTTATTGTTGAAGCATGCACAGTAGCCTGAGATAAAGCAAGGGAGGTCTACAAATCGGCAGATGTTATATTGGATTGGCATTTACCTGCTTTATTATTTTTGTTGTGGCTCTTGGGCATATTTTGGAAGGGTGTCCACTTGTAGGCCAAGTTGTTGTCCAGTTTATTGATCTCCATTAGTAACTTACATGCCACACAGGGGACTGATGGGGCTCAAACCTTTTTGAGATGGTCCATAGACTGATGTCCTCTGAGATATCTTTCCCTTTCGGCATGGTGTCAAATAGGTTGAATGGGTAAGTGTGAATGGGTAAGTGTGTCCAAACTTTTGACTGGTACTCTGTATATACACTTCTCAATAAAATGAAGGGAACATGTAATCATCAGTATAACACAGAGTCAATTAAACTTCAGGGATATCAATCTGTCCAGTTGGGAAGCATAGACGATTATGAATCAATGTCACCTGTTTTGGTGCAAATGAAAGTGACAGCAGGTGTACTTGTCATGGAAATCACAAAATGGCAGATGCAGAGATTGTAGATTCTTTTCACAAGTAAAGCTTTATTCAAGATTTATAAACCTGGAGCAGTTAACAACACTCTCAGCAGAGTCAGGTCAAGAGCTCCCTGTTGAAGGTTGAGTTCAGGCCTATACACATTCAGTACAGCCCACTGTATCCCCCTCCCATGCATGGTTGGTCTACATGTCTCACCAGCAGCTCTACAAAGATAACAAGATGTCTACAGCAGTTGAGAAGTTAGCCAAAGCTATAGCTATGCGCTGTAGGCACATCCTGTACAAGTGAGCAGAGCAAAAACACACAATGGCCTTACAAAATTACTGAATTATACTTAGAATATGCAATATGATTTAATTGTACAATGGAATAACACAATTTCTACCACATACTGGAGAGGCAACAGCAAGACAACCCCCAAAAAGGGAATGGTTTTGGAGGTGGTGGCCACAGATAGTTGCACTCTCCATATCCTTCCTAACTGATTCTTCTCTAGTTTTGCATTTTGCTAGCAGCCCACTCATGTTGCACAGGTAGTCCAGCTCCTCCAGGATGGCACATCCATACGTGCCATCGAAAGACGGTTTGCTGTATCTCCCAGCACAGTCTCAAGAGCATGGAGGAGATACCAGGAGACAGGCCATTACACGAGGAGAGCTGGACAGGGCCATAGAAGGGCAGCAACCCAGCAGAAGGACCGGTATCTGCCCCTGTGTGTAAAGAGTAACAGGAGGAGCACTGCCCTACAAAAGGAGAGCCCTACAAAATGACCTCCAGCGGCCTACTGGTGTGCATGTTTTTGACCATGAGGGCCCGACGTCTTCTAGTGGGACCTGTGCTGACAGCCCTGCACCGTGAAGCTTGATTGGCATTCGCCAGAGAACACCAGAATTGACAGGTCCGCCATTGGCGCCCGGTTCTCTTCACAGATGAGAGCAGGTTCACACTGAGCACATGTGATAGCCATGAAAGAGTCTGGAGACGCCGTGGTGAACGTTATGCTGCCTGCAACATCATCCAGAATGACAGGTTTGTTGGTGGATCAGTGATGGCCTAGGGAGGCATATCGTGCTAGCCAACGGTACCCTGACTGCTGTTAGGTACCGGGATGAAATCCTCAGACCCATCGTCAGACCTTATGCTAGTGCAGTGGGCCCTGGGTTCCTCCTGGTGCAAGAAAATGCCTCATGTGGCCAGAGTGTGTAGTTCCAGGATGATGAAGGCATTGATGCCATTGACTGGCCCTAACGTGCCCCAGACCTGAATCCAACGGAGAACCTCTGGGACTTTATGTATCGGTGCATCTGATGCCACCAAGTAGCACCACAGACTGTCCAGGAGCTCACTGATGCCCAGATCCAGATCTGGGAGGAAATACCATCTGTCATCTCATCAGGGGCATGCCCAAACATTATCAGGAGTGTATAGAGGCACGTGGGGGCTATACACACTACTGAGTCACATTATGAGATGCCATGATGAAATTTACACAAATTGGAACAGCCTGTTTACTTTGATTTTCAATGCGAGTTTGAATCCAGCCCTCAATCAGTTGGTGATTTTGGTTTCCACTGACCGTTGTAACGTCATTTTGTTCTCAACGAATTACACATTGTCCAATAAAGATTTTGATCTTCAACATATTTTGTTCAAGACCTGGTGTGTGATGGAAGTGTTCCCTTAATTTTTGAGCAGTTTACATAGTAGGATACATGTATACATGTAAAATGTATTATATGGGCAAAATAAGCTTTTTAAATATATTCTAAAAAATATTTTCAAAGCATACATTTTTTAAAAAAATATAATTTGGATAGATATTTTATATTTCATATGTGTCCTTTTTCATGTAAATACCCTTCCTTTGTGTTTTGAACCTTTTTCTCACATTCTCTTTGTTATACAAAATCACAAACATGAAAAAAATACTATGACAAACACTTTGAAAATTACTACACTATTTAACCCATCATCAACTTAAACATTTGAACAATGTACTCTCTGTTTCTTCTTTCCTTCAATTTGTTTGGTCCTCGGTTGCCCCCTTAATCTTCTTCATCACTCCTTTCCTTCTCAGTCTTTGCCATTTGTCACATGTTCTTGTTCTCTTAGGCCAGACTGGTAGAAATCACAAAACTGAGTGAAGGAGGGAGAGGCATTGAGAAATGATTGACAAGCATGAGAGAAAGAGAGAGAAAGAGAGAGAGTGACAGAGAGAAAGGGAGCGCAAAGTCTTGTCAACCGGAAATAAAAGAAGCTGGCACCCTCCCCGTCCCCAAGCCCCAACAACCCCTTTTAAAGTCACATGCTTCCACGTTCTCTCCCACTGTCTCTCGTTCTGCTGCAAAGAGATATATTTATCCCTTGCATCCTCTCGTTCTTTTGCTTATGTCATACCTGCGTCATTAATTATATGTTTTGGTATACATTGACGGAGTTTCTATAACCACACACAACACTACTTTAACATGGTTTGGGAAACCAGACTCTAAACACAGTGCTCCATCACTGGTTGAAGCATCCAACAAGTCATTATAGAACATTGGTAGCACAGTACCAGAATTGTTATTAGATGTAATACCCCAGCATAAATCATTTCACAGTTAAAGAGCAGTAAAGATCTCAAGTCTATTTTTAGATCTTATACAATTAAAAAACAGGAGTATTTCCTTTTTGTAATTGTATAATTGTATTCATGGTCTCAGGATTTATTCTACCTGTTTCATATCAGTGATTTAAAGTGAAACATCTTCCACCAGCAATGCATTTTCTTGAGAATATTCACATAAAAATGACAACCTACAGATGTTAAGCCTACCTACACAATTGTAAGCCAACCAGTAATATAATAGCAAGTTATTGCTAGACGTCTGCTAATCAAATGTTGCACAAACTCGAAATTCTTTGAATCAACGTCAATGCCAATTTATTGTCTAAACTTTCAGTCCTTTTGTATAATTGTAAGGCAACCTACTGCAATAGGATAGTGAGTTTGCTCAACTTTTGGGCATAAAGCTGACCCAAGATGTATTGTTTGAATTTGTCATTTTTATTCAACAAGCTTTTTTAATTCAGATTACTTCAAGCAAAGTTTGTTAAGAAAACCAACATTTACAAATTAGCTACATTTTTTTTTCTTTTAAAGTCCTCCCAACTTCAAGAACAATTATGATAAGGAATTTTTATTGTGTATTACAATTTGAGTACTGGACGTACACATTGTAACAGTATGATAATATAGCCCAAAGAGAAAATAATACTATGCTAAAAAGTATTTTAGAGCTACTATAGACTGGAGGAAAAAATGACAATAGAAAATGAAATAGATAGATTATGTGGTTATTTCATCTTATATACTGATTAAAACACTATCAGTCATTTTGTTTATGTGTCAATATTATGTGAGTTCTAACAATATACTGAAATACCTTTTAAAAAAGATATATTAAGAGATAATAGCTTGCAGTAAAAGTAGTTAGGATGCTGTGTATGACGTTTTTGGTGAAAAAACTAAATTGTCCAAATCCAACTTATTTTAGCATCTAAGTATTAAGAGATGTTCTATAGAAATACATTCCTTCAATTTATCTTCTACTATATCTCCATTATGTTTGCTTTTTGCCCTCCTCTCTGCTCCCCTCCTCCTTTCCCTGGCATTAAGTTCAATCTTGACAGTGATGTTGACTTGCTTTGTCACCCCTCCCTACCCCCCTTGTCGTCCCTCACCCTCTCTCTTCCACTCTTTCTCTCTCACTCCCTTTTTCTTTTTAACCACCCTCTATCCACCGCTTCGAGGACAAGAGTGCCCTCAGACACATTTCTCTCTTGAGCACTCACTCTCACTCTCTTTTACTCTCACAGTAGTGTCAGCGAAACCAGAGAACAAGGGATAGGGATGAACGAGGGAATAAAAGAGTCCAAATAGGAGTAATGACTGTTTTTTTCTTCTCAGATCACATCTTTCCCCACATCCTTTGGTGAGTTTACTGCTTTTAATACATTTGTGACTTAGAATTCAAATGACCAGAAATTTTTGTGGATATTACAAGGACTTAAGGTAAGGAAAGAGACAACCTAAACAGTGACAGACAAAACATTTAAGAGTTTTGGTTAGAGCACTTTCAGGAATCTTTTGGCAGCCAAAGTGATGGTGAACTTTGACTCTGGCTTGGTAGGGTTTTTGGTAGGGGGAATTAAGATTAACGGCAAAACGGACCATTTATTGCCTTGCCAATACAGTGATTCAATCTAGCAACCTTTCAGTTACTGGACAGATGCTCTAACCACAAGTTTACTCTGAACCCCTAATACCTTGCCACTCTCATTGTTACCTGCATACTCCACCTGGGCAAGTGTGAAAAATGCCGGATTAGAAGGTACAAAAGAGGACACATGTATAGTTCTACAGTATGGATGTAAAACAAAATAAAAAAGTTTGTGTACAGATAAAAATATTGCCTGTGTTTATGCTTAAAGAATTTTCACCCCTGATATGACTAGGCTTACACACCCCATTTCCAAAAAAATTGGGGCGCTGCGTAACATGTAAATAAAAACAGAATGCAATGATGTACAAATCATTTAAACCCTATATTCAATAGAAAATATTACAAAGGCAACATATCAAATGTTGAAACTGAGACATTTTATTGTTTCTTGGAAAATATATGCCCACTTTGAATTTGATGCCAGAAACTTGTTTCAAAGAGGTTGGGACAGAGGCAACAAAACATTGGAAAAGTTGTGTAATGCTAAAAAGCTAAACCTGGTGGAGTATCACACAACTAATTGGGTCAACTGGCAACAGGTCAGTAACATGATTGGGTATTATAAGATCATTCCGGAGAGGATGGGTCTGTCAGATGTGAGGATGGGTAGGGGTTCACCACTCTGTGAAAGACTGTGCAGGTAAATAGTGCAACAATTTAAGAATTTTCTCAATGTAAAATTGCAAAGAGTTTGGGGATCTCATCACATACGGTACATAATATCATTAAAAGATTCAGAGAATCTGAATCTCATTAAAATCTGGAGAAATCTCTGTATGCAGTGGACAAGGCCAAAAACCAATATTGGATGGTCGTGATCTTCGGGCCCTCAGGCAGCACTGCATTAAAAACAAACATGATTCTGTAGTGGAAATCATTGCATGGGCTCAGGAACACTTCCGAAGCCATTGTCTGTGAAGACAGTAGGTCACTGCATCCACAAATGCAAGTTAAAATTCTGCCATGCAAAGAAGAAACCATACATGAACAAGATCCAGAACCGCCACCACCTTCTCTGGGCCCAAGCACATTTAAGATGGACTGAGGGGAAGTGGAAAACTGTCCTGTGGCCTGACAAATTAAAATTTGAAATTATTTTTGGACGCTGCGTCCTCTGGACTAGAGAGGAGAAGTATCGTCCTGCTTCTTATCACCGCACAGTAAAAATGCCAGCATCCGTGATAGTATGGGGGTGCATTAGTGCACATGGCATGGGTGACTTGCACATCTGTGAAGGCACCATTAATGCTGAACAATATATAGAGGTTTTGGAGCAACATATGCTGCCATCTAGACCGGCAAGGCCTTGCTTATTTTAGCAAGACAGTGGCGTCGTTAGGCCTGGATCTCAAATTGACCAAAAAATTGATTCATCTATAATTCCGATCGTGCATTATGACAATGTAGACGTGTAGGCTGCTAGCGTGTACATTGAAATTTTCTGCATGTACATTCAAAACCCTGTCCTTTCTGTCCCGGGCGGGGTGGGGGGGCTGGGCTAAGCCCCGAATGTATTGTGATCCTAGCGACGCCTCTACGGCATGACAATGCCAAACCACATTCTGCATGTACTACAACAGAATGGCTCTGGTCTGCACGTACTACAGGAGAGTCTGGACGCTAAATTGGCCTGCCTGCAGTCCAGACCTGTCACCCATTGAAAACATTTGGCACATTATGAAATGGAAAATATGGCAAAGGAGCCCCTGAACTGTTGAGCAGCTGACATCCTATATCAAGCAAGAATGGGAATGCATTTCACTTTCAAAACTACAGCAACTGGTCTCCTCAGTTCCCAAACGCTTACAGAGTATTGTTAAAAGAAGAGGTGATGCAACACAGTGGTAAGCCGGCCCCTGTCCCAACTTTTTTGAAACATGTTGTTGGCATCAAATTCAAAATGGACATGTATTTTTCAAAAACAATCACATTTCTCAGTTTCGACATTTGATATGTTGTCTTTGTACTATTTTCAATTAAATATAGGGATAAATGATTTGCACATCATTGCATTCTGTTTTTATTTGCATTTCACGCAGCGTCCCAACTTTTTTGGAAACAGGGTTGTAGTAGTGGGTACATCACCATTATGTGTTTAGTTATGATGATGGACCTAAAAGCAAAAAACATAATAAATTGTCATTCCTCTCAGAGCGGGTTCTAATGCACTGCAGTTCCCTGTGGAATACTAGCATATGAATGTGCAACACACACGTTATGACAGTGCACATGTAACTAACTCCATATCTGTCTATCATCTGGCTATATTGCCACAGTGGGAACCAGGCAAACCCTCCTTCTTTCTTGTTTCTCTGCCCCCAGCTTTTCAGGTCGTTAGTCTACGGGGGAGGAGTGGGGCAAAGGGTCAAGAGGGACGTGAGAGAGGCCTGGAAGTCACAGTTCCTTTTTCTAGCTAATAGGGAGAACATATAATGTATGAGAAGTTAACAATGCTGAACCTGCAAAGTGGCTCAAATTGGACCGGGCCTAACAACTGGTACCATGATCCAACTGCAGCACAACACAGCACAGGTGAGTTGAAACTCAAAGCACTCAAAGTACAGCTGTGTCATTGCAGCCAGGTGTTTGAATCCTAGTTGCGTCATACCGACAGTCCAGCAGCATACCAACAGTACATTAATCACATTAAGGAAGTCATTCTTCAACCTACTGCACAGCCCTTTGGAATTTGGTCTCAGTTTCATGCCCATTGGAATTAGTATCTGACTACTGTTTAATGTTGGTAAATAATACCAGCAGGTTTAGGTCAATTAAATTTTAATTAAGTTACAGTAGGTAGTAGATAGAATTCACATTCTCATTTTCAAACTTTGAATTTTATTTAATTTCCTTGAATGCTTGAATTGAAGTGGAATTAGCCCAGCCTTTAATAAAAGTATTTCTGTCAATGTAATTTGTCTTACATTTTTATGTCGTCCCCTCTCACTGTCAGGGCCTGAGGGATGTCTGTTGGACGCCGACAGAGGCCTGGGTGGCGATGGTGGTGATGGAGGAGGAAGAAGAGGGGGAGGAGTAGGAGCAGGGCCGGGGGAGAAGGATGAGGGCGAGGAGTCTCAACTGAGGCTGCAGCTGAAGAGGAAGCTACAGAGGAACAGGACTAGCTTCACACAGGATCAGATTGAGGCGCTGGAAAAAGGTCAGACAGGTTCCAGTCAATAAGAGTTTACCATGCTTGAGCTTCATGCAATCACACAATGCTTTGCTGGAGCCAGAATGTCCCAGAGTCATTCACTATTTCTTATTTTATTTGACCTTTTCCTTAGCAGGGGCATCATGCTGGGACAAAAAGATAAACACAGGGCTGCATGAACCCAGGGCTTAATATGAAATATTCCATTCCATAAAATATAGCTACTTACTATTATTAGGTTATATGGTTGTCCCATCTATTAAGCAGTACAAAACTATGCATTCTGTTGTTGAGTACAGACTGGAACAAGTAATTCCAAGCTTAAATCTAGTTGCTAGCAACAATGGGACGGGGTACTCCTATATGGCAAGTATAGTGAAATAGGTCAATTTGGAAGCTGGAAAGGTCAGACATGGTCACACACTTTGATACTAAGTATGGAGTATTATAAATGAAATAAAAGATATAGCAATAGAGAAAATAGTCTGGTAATGGATACTCATGTCTATGTGTGTATGGCCATAAAGACCTCTGACTCAGCAGTCCACTGTCTAATGCCATAGACACAGACATGGCCATGGAGTGTTACCATGATAGGAAAATAGTGTGGCAGGGGACATTCATGTCTGTATGTGTATGGTCATACAGACTTCTGACCCAACAGTCTAATCTCTAAGGCCATAGAGAAAAATACTGGCAATAGAAAACACATTGGCAGGACACTGCAAGTATGTTTTTTTTATAATAAGTTCCACTAAGTGTGTGTGTTTGTGTGTTATGATGGCAATTCTAAAGTCCATTCAGTTTCGAAAATGGTAGGTAAGACAGAGGAATACTCTATTGCACAATTGACAGTTTTATTTCTTGCAAGGAGAGAGAATACACAGACATGAGGTAACAGTGGAAAATATCTGAAGCAGTTATACATATACAAATACATTCAATACTTAGACAAGAATGGGTAGGGGTGAGAAAAGCAACATACAGTTAGGACCGGAAATATTTGGACACTGACACAATTTTCATAATTTTGGCTCTGTACTCCACCACAATGGATTTGGAATGAAACAACCGAGATGCAATTGAAGGGCAGACTTTCAGCTTTAATTCAAAGGGTTGAACAAAAATATTGTATCAAACGTTTAGGAATTGCAACCACTTTCATACACGGTCCCCTTATTTCAGGGTCTCAAATGTAATTGGACAAATTAACACAATCATAAATAAAATGTTAATTTCTAATACTTTGTCGAGAATCCTTTGCAGGCAATCACTACTTGAAGTCTGGAACGCATGGACGTCACAAAACGTTGGGTTTCCTCCATTGTGATGCTTTGCTAGTTCTTTACTGCAGCTGTCTTCAGTTGTTGTTTGTTTGTGGGTCTTTCTGCCTTAAGTTTTGTCTTCAGCAAGTGAAATGCATGCTCAATCGGGTTGAGATCAGGTGATTGACTCAGCCATTGTAGAATATTCCACTTTTTTGGGTTATACACTTCAGAATTAATCCGGCTGCTTCTGTCACATCATCAACAAACACTAGTGATCCAGTGCCATTGGAAACCATGCATGGCGATGCAATCACACTGCCTCCACCGTGTTTTACAGATGATGTGGTATGCTTCGGATCATGAGCAGTTCCAAGCCTTCTCCATACTTTTTTCTTCCCATCATTCTGGTACAGGTTGATCTTAGTTTCATCTGTCCAAAGAATGCTGTTCCAGAACTGGGCTGGCATTTTTAGATGTTTTTTGGCTAAGTCTAATCTGGCCTTTCTATTCTTGAGGCTTATGAATGGTTTGGACCTTGTGGTGAACCCTCTGTATTTGCTCTCGTGAAGTCTTCTCTTCATGGTAGACTTGGATAATGATATGCCTACTTCGCTGGATGTTGTGAAGGGGTTTTTCTTAACCATGGAAAGGATCCTACGATCATCCACCACTGTTGTCTTCTGTGGAAGTCCAGGCGTTTTGTGTTGCAGAGCTCACCAGTGCATTTTTCAGTACATTTTTCAGAATGTACCAAACAGTTGATTTGGCCACTCCTATTGTTCCTGCTATCTCTCTGATGGATTGTTTTTGCCAGACCGCGTAAGCGGAGCGGGCTAAGAGGGGGGGATGTCTCTTACTGACTGACTGACTGACTGACTAACTGACTACCCCTTGTTAAACAGCGTAGTGGTTAGAGAAGCAGACTTGTGAACTATAGGTCCCGAGTTCATATCTCCTCGCAGGTGAAGTGAAGTACGCATTGGGAATTATTCCGTATTGACGAAAACTTCGCTGGCTGAAACTGTATACGGTTATATTGCGACTGTTTCTGGCATGGAATAGTTCATCTTCAGTCTCGCTTGCAATTGCTCAATTCTTATGATTATTCCTAGGAAGTTAGTAGATACTAGTAAGCCTATTACTGGCTAATAAGCTGTTCAAACGGCCAGTGGCAAAAGCTAATAGTTCATAGACGCTATTTGTGGTGGAGGTAAACTTAGTAAGAAACGTTAGTCAGTTTAACTGTATCAATATCATTCACGAATGGCCAATTAGCTGTGTAAAACGGCCTGTGGCAAAAGAGGATTTGTTCATAGACACAAGAGGCTATACTGACACCTGTTGTATGTAGAGCTCTGTGGTTTAGTGGTTAGCGACACAGCCTTTCATGTGGGTGACCCGGGTTTGAATCTCAAGAGGGCAATACTTTCTCTTGCGGTCCGGCTGAACTAGGCTTGCCTGGTTTCTTATTTACTGATGTCATTTCTCCGCCATCTTGTAATTTATCTCTTATTCCTTACTACTCCATTGGGAATATGAAGTGTATAGGTTATAGTTCCATAGAGCAAAGCAGACATGATTATATTGTATACATATATTGTACAGTAATCAGCCATTTTCTCCGTCATCTTGCAAGATATCGCCTTTTCCCAAAATCATTCTAGGGAGGCATTAAAAAGTTAATGCTGGTACTGATATAAAGGCGTCAGTACACACAATTCATCGCAGTTCGTTGCGTATGGGGCTGCATAGCCACAGATCATTCAGGGTGCCCATGCTGACCCCTGTCCACTGCTGAAAGCGCCTGCAATGGGCACATGAGCATCAGAATTGGACCACGAAGCAACGGAAGAAGGTGGCCTGGTCTGATGAATCTTGTTTCCTTTTACATCACGTGGATGGCTGGGTGTGTGTGTCGCATACCTGGAGAATACATGGCACCAGGATGCACTATGGGAAGGAGGCAAGCTGGCGGAGGCAGTGTGATGCTTTGGGCAATGTTCTGCTGGGAAACCTTGGGTCCTGCCATTCATGTGGATGTTACTTTGACACATACAACCCACCTACATGAGCATTGTTGCAGACCATGTGCACCCTTTCATGGCAACAGTATTCCCTGATGGCAATGGCCTCTTTCAGCAGGATAATGCGCCCTGCCACAAAGCAAATATGGTTCAGGAATTGTTTGAAGAATACAACAGCGAGTTTAAGGTGTTGACTTGGCCTCCAAATTCCCCAGATCTCAATCCAATTGAGCATCTGTGGAATGTGCTGGGAGGCCCCACCTCGCCACTTGTAGAACTTAAGGATCTGCTGCTAACGCCTTGTTGCCAGATGCTAGTGGAGCCAGATGCTAGTGCTAGTGGAGTCCATGCCTTGACGGGTCAGGACGGTTTTGATAGCAAAAGTGGGACCTACACAATATTAGGCAGGTGGTCATAATTTTATGGCTGATTGGTGTATTTTCAGTGTGCAAAGTTATACCATTTTCTACCAGGGACGTTTTGAGTTATCCCTTTAGATCCCATAGCAGCCGTCGACGGCCTTCCTTTAAATTCCCATAGCGACCACAGGGTCTTTAACAATAATATTTGTGTAAATATCACAAAATCTACCTGATGAAAACATGTTACTGTATTCCTGTGGATGTTGTCATGAATAGGAAATCAGATAAAGAGTATGTTGTCATTTGACTTTTTTTATAATTTTTGTTTTATTTATAATTTCTTTACTTAAAATGCTAGTGGCAAAGCAGCCATGACTTTTTACGTTAGAAGAGGCTGTTTCTGTTTTTTTGGTGAAACAAAGTCCTTCAAAGAGCAAAGAAATGTCCTTGCTCGTTGAAAGCGATAATGATGTTGGTGAGTAACAAATACACTGTGGATATATGTTTGCTGTTGTCTATATTTGATGCTGTGAAATGTTGGTAATATTTTTTTGATGACAATAGTAACCCTGTCGTGATAACTTGATAGGCGAGTGCATCAGCTGTGGAGCTTGAATGGTTGCTTGCTCAGTCTTGTAATTGAAAATGTTGCAGTATTTAGCTGTGCTAACTAGCTGAAAGTTTTATCGCGTTTCTTCCGATTTCATTCATATATGCAAACTGCAATAGCTAACTAGGCAGCTAATTGTCCGGTTCAGTTCATATGTCAGACTATAGAAAACTAGCCAAGATTGAAGCCAATAATGTTGTGCTTTTCTGACGACGTCGTCACTTGATCATGATGATGTCCTGCAGCTGCCGACACATACTTTCAATGTCTTGAGATGTGTGCCACATGCTTACTTTATGATCACATTACTTGTGCCTACCTCAAATTATTGCTTGCTCAATCTCGCCCAAAAAGAGTCGCAGTGTTTTGTTAAGCAAACTTAGATTTATGTTCTTGTTTCTACCAATCCGTCATATAGAAATAATCACAACTGCTTGCTGAAGTTAATTTACTCTCTGGTTAGTCTATCAGGCTATTAGAGAAATTGTGTAGTGGCAAATGGGTGCTGCGCTCGCACTGCGAGATCAGTATTTTTTCATTGACTGTCATAGGAAATTCAAACCTGGTGTATATTATTCTAAAAATAGCTGGCCTACTTGTTCAAGCTTTGTTTTGGTGGAAAAACGCTTTACTGATTTATTAATAATCAACCAATCATTGGAAACACCTGTAATTTGGCATTTCTTCAATATCTTTTTCAGTGATTGTCATAGGAACTTCAAACCTAATGTATATCATTCTGGAAATAGATGGCCTACTTGTTCAAGATTTGTTTTGGTAAAAAAGTAATTATGGATTTATTAATAATCAATAAATCAATTTAAACATGTTTATTTCTATATTTCTTCAATATCTTTTTCATTGATTGTCATAGGAACTTTAAACTTGGGGTATATTATTCAAAAAATAGCTGGCTGACTTGTTCAAGCTTTGTTTTGGTTGAAAAGTCATTATGGATTTATTAATAATCAATAAATCAACAGAAAAACATTTAATTCTGTATTTCTTCAATATCTTTTTCAATGTTGGTCATAGGAACTTCACACCTGATGTATATTATTCTAGGTTTAGCTGGCCTACTTGTTCAAGCTTTGTTTTGGTGAAAAAAGTCATTATGGATTTATGAATAATCAGTAAATCAATATAAAAATGTTTAATTCTGTAATTCTTCAATATCTTTTTCAATATTGGTAATAGGAACTTCAAACCCCATGTATATCATTCTAAACATAGCTGGCCTACTTGTTCAAGCTATGTTTGGGTGGGAAAACTCTTTATTGATTTATTAATAATCAATCCATCAATGGAAACCCCTCTAATTCGGTATTTCTTCAATATCTTTTTCAATGATTGTCACAGGAACTACAAACCTGATTTATATTATTCTAAAATTAGCTGGACTACAAGGTCAAGCTTTGTTTTGGTGGAAAAACTCTTTATTGATTTTTTAATAATCAATCAATCAATGGAAACACCTCTCATTCGGTATTTCTTCAATATCTTTTTCAATATTGGTCATAGGAACTTCAAACCTGATGTATATTATTCTAAACATATCTGCCCTACTGGTTCAAGCTTTGCTTTGGTGAAAAAATCTTTTGATATATTAATAATGAATTAATCAATGGAAACAAATTTAATTCTGTATTTCTTCAATATATTTTTCATTGATTGTCTTAAGAACTTCAAACCTGGTGTAATTTATTCGAGAAATAGCTGGCCTACTTATTCAAGCTTTGTCTTAAAAAATTAATCAAATTAATAATCAGTTCCTATGACAATCAATGAAAAAGATATTGAAGAATTGCCGAATTATATGTATTTCCATTGATTGATCGATAATTAATAAATCAATAAAGAGTTTTTCCACCAAACAAAGCTTGAACAAGTAGTCCAGCTATGTTTAGAATAATATACACCAGGTTTGAAGTTCCTATGACAATCATTGAAAAAGATATTGAAGAAATACCGAATAAGAGGTGTTTCCATTGATTGATTGATTATTAATAAATCAATAAAGAGTTTTGCACCAAAGCAAAGCTTGAATAAGTTGGCCAGCTATTTTTAGAATAATATACACCAGGTTTGAAGTTCCTATGACAATCAATGCAAAAGGATATTGAAGAAATGCCTTATAGGAGGTGTTTCCATTGATTGATTGATTATTAATAAATCAATAAATAGTTTTTCTCACCAAAGCAAATCTTGAACAAGTAGGCCAGCTATGTTTAGAATAATATACACCATGTTTAACGTTCCTATGACCAATATTGAAAAAAATATTGAAGAAATACCGAATAAGAGGGGTTTCCAATGATTGATTGATTATTAATAAATCAATAAAGGGTTTTTCCACCAAAACAAAGCTTGAACAAGTAGGCCAGCTATTTCTAGAATAATATACACCAGGTTTGAAGTTCCTATGACCAATATTGAAAAAGATATTGAGAAAAAACTGAACTAAACATGTTTCTATCGATTTATTGATTATTAATCCATAATGACTTTTTCACCAAAGCAAAGCTTGAACAAGTAGGCCAGCTATGTTTATAATAATATACACCAGGTTTGAAGTTCCTATGACAATCAATGCAAAAGGATATTGAAGAAATGCCTTATAGGAGGTGTTTCCATTGATTGATTGATTATTAATAAATCAACAAAATGTTTTTCCACCAAAACAAAGCTTGAACATGTAGGCCAGCTAATTTTAGAATAATATACACCAGGTTTGAAGTTCCAATGACAATCAATGAAAATGATATTGAAGAAATACAGAATTAAATGTGTTTCCATTGACTAATTGATTTTTAATGATCCATAATAACTTTTTTACCAAAGCAAAGCTGGAACATGTAGGCCAGATATGTTTAGAATAATATACACCAGGTTTGAAGTTCCTATGACAATCATTGAAAATGATATTGAAGAAATACAGAATTAAAGGTGTTTGTATTGATTTATTGATTATTAATAAATCCATAATGACTTTTTCATCAAAGCAAAGCTTTAACAAGTTATTTCTAGCTATTTCTAGAATAATATACACCAGGTTCGAAGTTTCTATGACAATCATTGAACAAGATATTGAAGAAATACCGAATTATGGGTGTTTCCGTTGATTGATTGATTATTAATAAATCAATAAAGAGTTTTTCCACCAAAACAAAGCTTGAACAAGTAGGCCAGCTATTTGTAGAATAATATACATCAGGTTTTAAGTTCCTTTGACAATCATTGAAAAAGATATTGAAGAAATACTGAATTAAACATGCTGTCATTGATTTATTGATTAGTGATAATTTCAATAAAGATCTTTTTGACAATATGAAATGTGGTATAGTATTCAGCATATGGATTGATGTTGATGAGAGTCCATAATGATACTATATTTGTCTTCTGTCATTTCGGCAATTACCTGGTTTACTCTTTTACCTCGGTCCCTAAATGTGGAAGGGAGCCTGAACGGAGGAACGAATGTGAATGTCTGTTGAATCTCGAATATAAAACTGATTTAACCTTGGTATAAATAAATAAATAAATACAGTTGCAAGCAACCATGGAACAGGGTCCTCCTGTGACATGTTGAGCATGGGGAAGCAGCCATATTAACCTTGTAAGCATATGGCAGGAGAAGTAATCCCGTGGTAAGCATTTTAAGCATTATAATTTTTACTCTGGTCAGCCATATTGTTTGCCATCTTGTATTATTTCTCCTAGCTTTTTACACCCTATTATGGAGGACCAAACCCGCCAAAATTAGAAATAAATGTATCAATAAATATATTTATAAAAATATAATAAATGTATTAATCAAATATTATTTCCCAATTTATTTAATTCCTTGATCATTCATTTGTTTTTATTTTTTATTAATTTCCATTATCATATATTTCTGTATATATTTATTTCTGTATTTATTTATTTAAATATTCTTTTATTACTGTATTTATTCATTTCCATATTCCTTTATTTCTGTATTTATTTATTTCCATATTCTTGTCCTTAAGATAATGAGGGGGCGGGACTAACAGTCAGACGTAGCAATCAATATAGAGCAGCAGATAGAATCTGACTGTGAAGACGGTGAGTGCTGTTTTACAGTAGATCCTTGGCGCATCCCCATGTTGCCAACTACTATTCCTTGCACGTGCATTGTTTAAGCATAGGTGACATGATTAAGGTATCGAAAAATCGAGAGGAGTTTTCGGAAAAAAACAATATCATTTTCGCGAAGTGAATAGGCTATGAGAACGGCGCATCTTTGCGGTTCTGTCCCAGGAGTCCTTGAATTGAAATTGGTTCATTTCAAAGCCAGTGTATAGGAGCAGACTTGTAATTTAAGCGACCGTATTCTACCAAACTCCTTTCGGTTTGGACCTATGCACTGGTGTTGAAATCACGATGTTATCCCCATCAGATCCCTGCAATGATCTGCAATGTAAGACAAAAGTTAGCTACTGCTCACGCGTGCTTCCTCGCTACTATGGGTAAACTTTGCCTTGTGTACAGTAGGCTACTCTTGAGTCCGTCCACGTGGTATTATAGCCAGCAAGTTAATAATGCAATTATTTATACCTTTTAATCGGGATGGAGGGGTTATGTAGATTATTTTGAATGTGTTGCAGTTGAGTTGTTAAGTGTATACACTTAAATTTAACATAATATTGCACAGTTATGTCATAATTTATACTGCAGGGGATAATTCTATTCTTATACCTTTTCACTGTTTTTCAAACAGGGTCTGTGACTATGTTATCCAGATTTAGTTATTTTTGATTTGCCACTTTACGTTCAAAGCTTGTCAATTTAAAAGAAAATTGATGGAGTTCATTCAAAAAAAAATTTCTATTCACTGTCAGTCGGCAAATTCCGGCTTTTCGCCAGTATCAGGTGTAGGCGTTGTTGTCCGGCAGATGAAAATATCAACGGCCAAAATGTCCGGTGGGAAATATGCCAAATGAATAAATTAATAGATTAATAGCATATTAAATAGCCTTATATTGTGTGACCTATATGATCTGTTGTCAAGAAAACAGCGAACCTCCGCTAGCTCATACACTAGTAAGACATTAGGCTAGTGAGTGTTTGGCTATGTGACTAAGCGTGTCGCCAGATTCAAAAGCAGCACACTCCGGCACCAGCTCCAGCAGACGACTCCAAAATGTCCAAGGCGAAGCAGACATCCCCGGGCCGGTTTGAAAAAAAAACAAGCAATGGGTGCCCCTACTGACCACAGAAAAGCGTAGTTATTTGAAATCGCCTAGTTATTTGAAATAGCCTTCCTTACAAAACGTGTTTCAATGTTTAATGCAACCCAGATAAAAAAGTATCCGTGCGGGATGTATTGCAACATCTGTTCGAGATGCACAACGTGCCAAAGCCGATACGGATCTGGAATCCGGATTTAAAACAGACTTGGGCCAGCATAGGCCCAGCTCAGACCCAAATCTACTATATTTAATTTTACCTCTGTATTGGCTCTGTGCCAGATCGGTTTCAGTTCCGGTTTTAACTCGCTACTAATGGTGATGTGTGTGTTATAAGTTTTTTAAAATATGCTAAACAATTACAAATTAAATAGGATTTGAACTAATTTACATTTCTACCATGACCAAAACATTATCTTTCCAACTATTTATTGGGGGTTTCTTAACCCCCAATGAAAAAATAAGTATTTATCAAATGGTGGCATTCAACATTAATAAACACATTCATACAATTTGAGCTAAAAAATTCATAAATCAGAGTGGGGGCGCACACACCCATTCCTACCCAGGACCAATACACCCAGACACATCCTGACAACTCATTTACATTTTCATTGTTAGACAAAAATTTGAAATTTCAAACATATAAATTGAATAGATTACCATTTTTCTATCACAACATTGTATTGGCAATACTGAATAAATGAAACCATCACAACTTAAAGTTATGAAAAAAAATGGGATATTACTAGAAATTAACAACATTGTGCCACAACATGAGGCAAGTGAAATTGAAGAGAGGAACCAGGCTTTGAGGGGTGGCCAGTTCTCTTCTGGCTGTGCCAGGGGAACATTTTAAGAGTACAAATTGTAATAATTAATAAATGCATGTGGGCTTTGTCCAGAGTCTATAAAACATAATCCAAGTCCCCTGCATGACCAGATGGACGAAGACGGGGACAATCAGGAATGGTTAGCGGAGGGGCAGTTGAAATCGTCAGGTATCTTCAGCTACTTGAGCTGCAATCAAACCAGCAGGACTTTGGACAGGGATGGCTACGAGCTTTTCGGGCCAGGTAGTCCTGACGTGTGGTCCAAGGGCTCCTGTTCTCCAAAAAAAACACAGAGCAGAACACAAGGAAAATTTAGAGAGAGAATTACTTAGATTCACAAAGGATTTACAAAGGAGAACTGACCCTACTCCCCCGTCACAATGATATAGAAGTGTAAAACCTTGGAACTGAGACGGGTGATATTTTTTAAGCAATGTGGTGAAAAAGTTAAAGTCACCTCAACCAGTTAGATTTGGAGAAAAAAATGGCAGTGTTGGTGACCACTCTGAGATGCTGAAGACTAAGAGAGAAAGAAAAAAATATAATGTGATTAGACTTAGGCACAAAACTAATAGAAAACATGTCAATGAATGTGCAGCTGTAACTTTACACACCAGTCATATGGTGTGTGGATGCTACTGTATGTGCACATTTGACTAAGACACATTAGACCAGACCTGGGCAAGATAAGGCCCCCGGGCCGTATCCGGCCTGTTGAGTAATTCTATCCGGCCCGCGATACATCCAAAACTTTTAAAATAATACAAAATAAAAAATGCCTGACGAGGTCCGCAGATTACGTTAGTTTATTTACTGCTGCATATTTATTTATTTTCAAATTAAAAGTCCGTGGCACTCCCAGTAATAAGTACAGCTGTATCATACTGTCTGTTTAAAATACCTTTAAGTTGAAACAAGGTATTTGCGTTGCTATGATACGTAGGGACCAGCACCACAATCCACGCGCGGAAGTTATCATTTGTACATACTATACGCAATTGATGGCTAGCGATCTCTGGAAATGAGCCTAAGAAAAGTTGATAACGAAAGCAGGGTATTTAAAAAAGAATTGACAGGAAAATATTTATTTGTAGATGTCACAGGTAAAGCAACTTGCTTAATATGTTAAGCTAACGTCACAGTTTTTAAAGAGTACAATTTGCAGAGGCAGTTCCAGAGCGAGCATGCGGAGAAACACAAAAACTGTCACCCGATGCTACAATTCAACAAGTCCAAGCGCAGATGCAGCCTCACGGATGAATATCTTGCAGCAGTACCGCACACTGCTTCAACAGTACCGCACACTAATTAGGAAATATGGTTGGAAACAGAGGCGTTGCTAGGATCACAATACATTCGGGGTTTAGCCCCCCTCACTTCTTTACCATGCATTTTTCATGGATGTCTCTATGGCGCTGGCTGAATTGTTGAAATAAATTTGTTGTGATGCCACGTTGTTCTAACCACCGTTTTACAGAGTTTTAATATTAGCCCTATGTTAGATTGTGACATCTCTCTGGAACCTGAAATATTCCCAAACAGAAGATTGGGAAGGCACCAAATCATCCCTAGTCTCTATCACATTCTTCTCTGGGTTTGTTTTCTTAAATCTATCTGTGTCCTCTCCCTAACAGCAAACCCTACTCCGCACTATTCTTTGGCAGTACGCCGCATCTTGGATGTTTCTGTTAGAATTTGCTGTTCAGAATGCCTGCACTGCTAATATCCCCCCCGACCCGCACTTGTTGTAACTTTATTGGGTTGTGGCTATTACTTTCGTTAGTTATAGAGCCATCACGGAATTGGGATCTTTTAAGAATACTCACTTTAACTCACTTTTAATAAATTGGGACGAGTGAGAGGCACGATCAGAACAATGTATATGCCCTATTTGTATATTTTGATTGTCAGATTTGAGGCATACAACTGGACATTTGAATTGTAAACCTTTATTGTCTTAAAATAGCAAAAGATATGGGAATGTGTTGTAAGAGCACTTGTATGTGTTGACTGACACAATCGTGCCGTTCGCTTGCCAGACTCCAACCTTTATACTAATAATCTGAATTATTATGTTTAAGTAGGCAAACGGATTCTAAAATCAACTCCTAATAGGCCTACATTTTATACAAATACGAATATGATTATAGCGAAGTTGGCACACCTGTAAAAATAATTATTTTGATTGAGCGTAAAAATAAAATTCCAAAATTGCAGCTTTCTGCGGTTTAAAAATCGCACATGTTCAAATTTCGATTTCAATGTGATTTTGATTAATCGTGCGGCCCTACTCTTCAGTTGCACTTAGCCAGTAATAAGCTTTACCAGTTATCTACTAACTTACTGGAATAGTCATAAGAATTGAGCAATTGCTAGGGAGTCCGCCAGAGCTATTTCATTTCATGGCATAAGAACGTATTTTTTTCTTTCATGGCAAGACAACATACTTTTTTCTTTCGTTTGTGAATGACATTTATACAATAACTATCAATAAAGGCGAGGATAACTAACTTTTTCATCAAGTGAAAAGACGAAAGAATCATGGAATCTACCAGAAATAATTAATAAATGTCGTTGCTCTCAATAGATTCACGCTTAGGTCTTCCACGTGATTGGCACTGTATTTAACCACTACGCCACGGCATTACACATTTCAGCAGTCGCTAGACTCCATTGAGGATTTTGTTAAACTGACTGACGTTTCTTAATAAGTTTACCTCCACCACAAATAGCGTCTATGAACTGTATTGCTTTTGCCACTAGCCGTTTTAACAGCTTATTAGCCAGTAATAGGCTTACTAGTATCTACTAACTTCCTAGGAATAATCAAAAGAATTGAGCAATTGCTAGCGAGACTGAAGATGAACTTTTCCATGCCAGAAACTCACTCACTCACTCAGTAAGAGACATTCGCTGTTCTTGGCCAGCTCCACTTACGAGGTCCGGCAAATTTTTTTTAATATAAAAACAGAAATGAATGATTTATTTATTTATTCATTGATTTCTAATTTTGGCAGGTTTGGTCCTCCATACCCTATAGGGCGACATCTGTAAGACACGCATGCCGCTGGCCAGGTCAAACAGTTATTGTTGATTTTAATTACATTTTTATAGGTTTCATGAAATTTTCACACTACAAAAAATCCAAGATGGTGGACATGATAGGTTCTTGATTCAATTTTGTACCTTTTGGGGAATGAGGCATATACACAAAGAATCACCATTCTAGGTAAATCGGGGTGGAAATGGCATCATTGTGGAAAAAATGCATTAAGGCGTGGCCTGTGGCGCCCTCTACAGAGGAATTGGGACGGGTGTCTGTGTGGTAGTTATACTATATTTTCATTGAGACATAATGTATCGCACACACAAAGTGTATTCGTCCATAATTGTTACACTGGTCAGCGATTTTGTCCACCATGTTGTATTTAATCTCTTAGCTCTTACTACCCTGTAGGGAAACATGTATAAGAAACATGTTTGCCGCTTGCCCTGTCAAACAGAGTTATTGTTGAATTCAAGTACATTTTTGTAGGTTTCCTGAAATTTTCAGTGTCCTCCTACCGGAGCACACCTAATAATACCAACAATTACAATAGGGTTCCTACTAGCAGAGGACCCCTAATTAAACATTATTCCACTCACCTTGTGGTGGGTTATATAACCACTGCGTTCTGTCAGTTTCAAGACAACTTTGGTCAAATCCAGAGTGCCAATGGTCCCTCTTCCATTTCCTCTTCTTAATCTCTGCTTTCCTGTCTGCTCTTTCTTTTATTCCATTCTCTCTCACTATTAAGACTATCCACTTCTTATTTAGCTGAGAAGCAAAAAGAAATATAGAGGTATAGAATGAGCAAATATAATATATTACAAAAATATAGCTAATTGGATGGAGAATGGGGAAAAATGCACCAAATCCTTTCTAAATTTGCAGCATAGCAGGGTTTTCCTGGCTCAGAATGGGCCTTTGGGGTGTGACTATGCACGACAGTAAGCATGATCTGTCCGTGTACAGTAAATGCAGTGAGTAACCTTATGACAGAAATCTATGCATTTTCTTTCTTGCATTTTCTTGTTATTTCTGACCATTTGATAAACAAAAATGTCTATCATGCTTGAATAAATGAAACCCCATTAACAAAATTGGTAAGAAAAAAAAATTATTACTCCCCCCACCCCTTCCAATGTTGTGAGTTTGAGGGACAGGGGTGTGGGGTTGGGAGAGGCAGTCAGTTGCAGAGGTCACATCCTTCAGAGCATTTCACCCTCTTTTTATTAACTAAATAAAATGATCTGACACGGCCATGGTAGTCTATATGACTGGACGATATGACCTGAAATCAAAATCACAATTAATTGAACATTTTACCTTGATTACGATTAATGCTTTTTTTTGCTTTGTTTTATAATGTGAAGTTTACATTGTAAAATTGAAATATCAAGCACATTGTAACATTAAGAAAGGTGCTATATGAACAGTTTTTTTTGTTGTTGCTGGAATTTAGCAGTTACATACATTGGTTAAATAACAGAGAACCCACACAAATTAAGGGAGAAAATGCATTCTGTGTTTATTGGATTAATGCAGCAGAGTTGTCCAATTTCAATGAATGTACAAAATCTTCTCACTGTAATGCTGGTTACAAGTTGATATATACATTGAAGGGCGTGTCTACCTAGCAAAGATCAGGTTTCCAAGACAGTAACCCCCATGCCAAATGGTCAATGTAAACATTCCTGTGGTTATCAGAGCGCAACCTACAGAGAGATAATCTAAACAGAGATGTTTCTGTTGTTCTCATTATCTTGGCACATTCACTTCCAATGAAACGTACATTCATATTGTAATTATTAATGCTCAGATTCCACATTCTCACAGTATTTTAGTGTGCGGAAGTAAAATATTATTTATATAGCACCTTTTTAAACACATTTAACAAGAACATCAGCACAGAAAAGAAAAGGAGAATAAAAAAGTCCTATAAAAACATTAGACATTATCATTTATGACACATACAAACAAACACAGAAAGAATATAGCAGCCAGTCAACACCCAGATATCCCCAATTAGATTATTGAATATTATAGCATTGTGTCTGTTAAGCTGATGTGCACTTACCGATTGCAAGGTGCAGCCTATATCCAAAACACTACTGCCATGTCCATCCATTGAGCTGTGTAGCTTTGAAAACATTAACGCCGTTGTCTGTCGTTATGGCCGCGAGGTTCTATTCTGTGAGTTCCCACGCAGAAAGCATATCTCTCAGGCCCTGTGCAATCATCTCTGACGTGATCGACTGGAAAGTATGCCGTCTCAAGGCATCTGTTGCGCAGCTTCCATTAATTGGCAATGTAGTGTAAAGTAAGGCTCAAGTATGGGTCCATCGTGGTACTTGACCAGAGATCAAATGTGGCTGCAAAGTGCTGAACAGACTTTAGCAGCTACCTTTTTACCACGTTTTGTACATGTTGGGCAGCGCAGGTTTGGAAAAATATGGTCGCGATGGCACAGAGTATCTTCTGTCGAGAGTTTTAACGAGGTGTAACCCACTGCGCTCCACTGTAGCTATGGGAGCCATACTACATCCTTCGAGATGTAGTAACAAATTGTGTCAGTAATTTCTTTCCATCTTCTTGAATCCTTTTCGCGATATGTAGCATTGGGAAATGCCTGTGTTATCGACACCTGCTGTGTGGAGGCACTTGTTGCTGGGCGCTCGTCAGTCTCTCTTTTTTTGAGCCATGCTCTGTTCGGTTAGAGGATCTCATTAGCCTTCGGTTTGTGTTCTGCTTGTTCAACAGTTGTTTGATAAATTGCTATTAAACACATTCGGAGAGGATTTGAAATGCTACTTTTTTTTTCAATTCTTATCATTTTGGCGCTGGTGATTTTCCTTTGGCGCGTACTAAAACCACTTTGGGGGGCGCCAGAAATTCCTCTATGCAGGAAAAACCCTGCATAGGAATGTCAACAAAAAGGTACTAGATTATCTGAAACCCAACAAGGTTTAACAATAAAACTGCCAAATGCCTAAACCAATTGATGATTGAGTTTGTAATTAAAATAAAAATGCCTTTTTGAAAGCCACACACTCTTTCCATGAACTTCTCCTGAATAGGCATATTTATCCTAAATTATGAGTATCAACCAAGAGTCTTGGTTGAATTTGAATGAACTTACAAATCAAATACAATATTTCCATGGCCATTCAACAACTAAATTAAGCTATTATTGAAACATAATACAAACGATATAGGCTACTTAACAATTCAACATATGTATCACACGTTACTGTTTTTAATAGGAGATTCAGCTTCTTGTGTAGGCTAATTCATCAAATGTAAATCTAATATGTAAATCTAAATAATTATTCCTAAAAGAAATACCAATGTTATTCTTTACTAATCACCAATTACCAATTCAACAAACGTATTACATGTCACTGTTTTTATTAGGAGAGAACGAGAAACAAAATATCACACATCCTAGGCAATTAATTTCTCTTTGAATTTTCTGTGCTTATTTTACTGTAGATTCAGATTCTACAAATGTATCACGCTAAATGATTATTCACAAAACGAAATACCAACAATATTCTTTGTCAATCACCAATTCAACAAATGTATTACACATTACTGTTATTATTAGGAGAGAAAGAGAAACAAAATATCACATCCTATCATCTCTCTGAATTTATTTTGCTTATTGTACTGTAGATTCAGATTCTTCAAATGTATTGCGCTAAATAATTATTCACGAAACGAAATACCAACTGTATTCATTACCAATCACCAATTACCATTCAACAAACGTATTTCATGTTACTGTTTTTCATCAACACAATCGACAAGTTGCAGTGCTGTGCTGCATGGACAAAACATAAAATAAGAAATAAGAATGGCCACCAGGAGGCATCTGTGAGAACATTGACACCCGCCTGAAACTGCTGTTATTGAAGCCTGTGTCTGTGCTTATATGGCCAGAATAAAACATTCAAATCAGAGGAATATTTTCTACTATAATCCTATTCATGGATTGCTATGTTGCTGTGTTTGATTCCATGTTATAGCTCTACACACGTGAATCTCTTCCTTTTCGTTAACTGTAATTATTTAAACCGAAATACAATTATTTGACGGGAAATATAGCTGTTGATTACAACGAATAAGTTAACATTTGTGTAGGCTAATTGCAGACTTTTACCAAGTACATTACTTATTGCGTCATTGATGCCACTTTTCTGCAGGAATATTTCCCGAAGACTGCATCTATTTTTATCAATAAAAACTTATTAAAATAAAAAAATATTTTAATGTTTAAAAAAAAAAAAAAAAAAATGTTTAACATAGCATGTTTACGTGAAGGACGTTTAGTTTGTTAAACAGGCAATAGCTACACTTTAAACCCATCAATGTTAAATTAATATTTTCAGAGGTAAATAACTATTGTTTTTTTTCTAAAGTTTCTAATAAAATGGCATTTGAACAGAACATGTAATTTGTTTATTTATTGAACAATGGCCTAAAGTCGACAAATATATGTTATTTACTGAGTGTCTGACTGACTGAGTGTCTGACTGACTACCACTCATTAAATAGCGTAGTGGTTAGGGAGGCGGGCTTGTGAACTATAGGTCCCGAGTTCGTATGTCCTCACGGGTGAAGCGAAGTACGCATTGGGAATTATTCCGTATTGATGAAAACTTCGCTGGCTGAAACTGTATACGGTTATATTGTGACTGTTTCTGGCATTGAATAGTTCATCTTCAGTCTCGCTAGCAATTGCTCAATTCTTATGATTATTCCTAGGAAGTTAGTAGATACTAGTAAGCCTATTACTGGCTAATATGCTGTTAAAAAGGCCAGTGGCAAAAGCAATGCAGTTCATAGACGCTATTTGTGGTGGAAGTAAACTTAATAAGAAACGTTAGTCAGTTTAACACAATCCTCAATGGAGTCTAGCGACTGCTGAAATGTGTAATGCTGTGGCATAGTGGTTAAGGACTGTGCCTCTCATGTGGAGGACCTAAGTTCGAATCTATTGAGAGCAACGACATTTATTAATTATTTCTGGTAGATTCCACGATTCTCTCGTCTTTTCACTTGATGAAACAAGTTAGTGATCCTCGCCTTTATTGATAGTTATTGTATAAATGTCATTCACCAATGAAAGAAAAAAGTACATTGTTTTGCCATGAAAGAAAAAAATACGTTCTTATGCCATGAAATGAAATAGCTTTCGCAGACTTGATAGCAATTGCTCAATTCTTATGACTATTCCAGTAAGTTAGTAGATACCGGTAAAGCTTATTACTGGCTAATATGCTGTTAAAACGGCCAGTGGCAAACGCAATACATAGCCACTATTTGTGGGGGAGGTAAACTTAGTAAGAAACGTTAGTTTAACTGTATCAATGTCATTCACGAATGGCCAATTAATTATTAAAACGGCCAATGGCAAAAGAGGATTTGTTCAGGATAGAGACAAGAGGCTATACTGACAGCCAGCGAATGTGCAGCTCAGTGGTGTAGTGGTTAACGACACAGCTTTTCACGTGGGCGTCCCGGTTTCGAATCTCGAGGTAGCAACATTTGCTATTGCGGGCCGGCTGGACTAGGCTTGCCTGGTTTCTTGTTTTTAAACCGACCCGGTTATGTCTGCTTCGCCTTCGACATTTGGGAGTCATATGCTGGAGCTGTAGCCGGAGTGTGCTGCTTGTGATTCTCGCGCCGAGCTTAGTCACATGACTCATTAATGTCTTATTGTGAGAGTGAGCGGAGGCTCGCTGTTTTCTTGGCAACAGATCATACAGGTCACACAATATTAGGCTATTTAATATGCTATTAATCTATTTACTTATTAATTTGGCATATTTCCCACCAGACATTTTGGCGGTTGATATTTTCATCTGGCAGAATACACCTGATACCGGCGAAAAGCCTTTGCCGGCTAATGTAGGCCTTAGCTGTAGGCCTAGTAATGAGGATTTGGATTGCATAATGATGGGAAGTCCTGGGCGATGTGATCAGGAACAGGTGTGCTTAATAGTGGAGTCCGTGAATGCGGCACGGTGAAAGCGGCACCGTGAAAGTGGTGCCAGCAGCCGGAGGCTGGCTTAATCACGGGTGGCACCGTGACAGTGTAGGCTACTGTAAATCATCCTTTCCTTTATTTATTTATCAAATTTATTGTGTTTATCAAGCAACTGTGCTGTAGGCCTTTGTAAGGCTATTCATGCCGATATCCTTTGATCGTAGCAAACTGGTCGACAGTGTCTCTTTTTTTACCTTGTACATCATCAAAATGAGATGGAAATGGAAACTAAATTATAATGGAATTATTTTGAATAATTTAAGTGTTGTGTAATTTTCATTTAGTACATTTGTAGGGCCTAATAAACGAATGAAAATATTATTGCCTGTGTTCTTAAGAAATAATCCTTCTATGTAGGCTATTCTTTTTTGAGTGGGACATTTTATTAGTTAAAGTGGGACACTATATTATGATTAAAATGAACTATTTGACACATGAGAAAAACGTTTTAACCACATGTATTAATTAATTCAGGTGTACATTAAATATAAAATCCGTTATTCAGATTGGAATGTGTAAAAAGATCCTTGTTCATAAAAATAATTGCGATGTGGCTCAAATTATTTCGATCAGGCAATGTAATAATTGCGACAGCCAGGTGGCCAGAGAGTACCCAGGAATACGCAAATCACTCTTAATGGGCGATACCCCCAGATAAAGGATGACGCTCCCTGTGAATTAACTTAACAATGAGAATGAAGTGTAATGTTGATGACATAGCTGATCACATGCAGCGCGACAAAATCCGTTTTACCTCTAAACACAGGTATTGCAATCTTATTCATGAAATTCCTTTTTTCAGGAGATAAACAAAGTATGAAACATAATCTGTCTGAAAAAGAAATGTTGCTAATTATTTTATAGAACCATGAAGATGATCCAGCTTCCTATGTAATTCATCAAAGGTATCACAGTAATTCATTATTAGTGAAACAAAATGAAAACAATATCCTTGACCAGAGGCGTTGCTAGGATCACAATACATTCCGGGCTTAGCACCCACCCAACCCCCAGGGGAGACTTCTTTGCCACACATTTTTCATGGATTTGTTGTGATGCCGTGTGTTGTTCTAACCACCGTCTTAACGGGTTTTAATATATTAGACCTTTATTAGTTTGTGACATCTCTCTGGAACCTGAAATATTCCCAAACAACAGAAGATGATTTATTTTCGGCACCAAATCATCCCTAGTCTCTATCTCATTGTCCTCTGGGTTCATTTTCTTAATCGATCCTCTTCCTCTCCTTAACAGCAAGCCCTACTCCACACTATTCTTTCGCAGTGGGCTCTACGCCGCATCTTGATGTTTCTGACTGGTTAATTTGCTGTTCAGAGTACCAGCACAGCTAGTATCGTTTCCCCGACCCGCACATGTTTACTTTATTGGGTTTTGGCTATTACCTTCATTAGCCATCACGGAATTTTAAGTATTTTAAAAATACTTACTTTTAATAAAATGGGACGAGTGAGAGGCATGAACAGAACAATGTGTTGTATAGTTTGATTGACTGATTTGAGACATAGAGCTGGACATTTGAATTGTAAACAATGTGTTGTATAGTTTGATTGACCGATTTGAGACATACAGCTGGACATTTGAATTGTAAACCTTTATCTTAAAATAGCAATAGGTAGGGGAAGATGTGTTGTAAGAGCGCTTGAAAATAGGCTATGTGTAGACTGACACGATCGTGCCGTTCGCTTGCCAGACTCCAACCTTTATACTAATTATCTAGAATCGCAATTTGAACATGTGCAATTTCAAAAGTGCAGAAAGCTGCAATTTTGGCTTTTTACTTTATTTTTATGCTCATTCTAAATAATATTTTTTACTGGTGCGATATCATATTCGTGTTTGTATACAATTTATTAGGAGTTGATTTTAGAATCCGTTTGCCTACCTAAAAATAATAATTCAAATTATTAGTATAAAGGTTGGAGCAGAGGCATCGCTAGGATCACAATACATTCGGGGCCACCCACCCACCCCGGACAGAAAGTACAAGGTTTTGAATGTACACGCGGAAAATTTCGATGTACACGCTAGTGGCCTATATGTCTACATTGTCATAATGCGCGATCGGAAATATAGATGAATAGATCAGGGACTATTTTTTTATTATTATAATTTTTAGTCAATTTGAGATCCGGGGCTATTCATAAAAGATCCGAGGTTATAGCCCTGGACGGTCAGGCCTAATGACGCCACTGGGTTGGAGTCTGGCAAGCGAACAGCACAATTCGCTTGCCACGATTAGGGCTTAATGCTGTTAAAAAGAGGAAGAGGATCGATTAAGAAAATGAACCCAGAAGACAATGAGATCATAGCAACGTCTCTGGTGTCGCCTATACTGTATGCTCAGTTCCCAAAGACTGTGAAGAGTTCATTATGCTGACTAATTTAAATAAAAAACATTCGTTGGATCATAGAATTTGTCTTTTATTGCTGTTTAAATGTATGCTATTATACAGTATGTCTATTTAAAACATATGTTTTGTAGCTATTCTATACGGTTAGAATTCAGGAATTATAACGGCCATATTGACTGATTTGATAGAACAAATGAGTTGATGCAACAAATAAGCGACTGACGCATTTGTCTATTAAATACAGTAAAAGTAAACACTGACAGCCTATTCGCCAACTGTCATAAGTTGTGTTTTTCTACCATGCCGTACTTCAAAACTATGATTGTAACAAATAGTTATTTTGTAATTTATTATTTCTTAAGATAATTCAATTGTTTATACAAATATTCTTTATTTCTGTGTAGGCTATTGATGTATTTCTTTATTAAAACATTTCATATTTATATCAGTGATGAAGATGCTACTAGAAACATTTCGCTTTTAAATTCGTTATAACCTGTTATTTTAGGAGAACAATATGAACATTGTGTGTACTGTCGTTTAGAAAACGATTTTCAAGAACGAATAGCATTTTCAGCGTTCTAGCTCCCCCATGTGTTTGGAATAGTGCAATCACAGTTTGACGCAATCTACCGTATGTTGATGCTATCTACCTGATCTTACCACGGTAAGAAAACGCTGTAATTAAACGAGCGACATCTGTACTTCACAATGGCTAACTGTGATGGCAATTCCATCGATTAGAATCCTTTTGGAAGTAGGCACAGAGACAAAATTCTCTTGGCACAATAACCACTGTTTATTTACTTGCAAGGAGAGAGGAATCAAAGCATACATAATAAACCGTGAGACATCTCTGGGGTCAGTTGGAAATACATTCAATACTTATACAAGAATGGGTGGGGGTAAGAATCTGCATAACCATCCTGTGAAGACAACAGATGTTCCTTATAGCTTCCTGTCCCTGTTTGTGTGTCTTTCTCTATCCTGTCCTAAGCATTTACCCAAATGGGCAAATTGCCCCTACTTCCCCCAAGGAGCTAAAGGGGCATTGTAAATGACTCTTTCAAGACAGCTGGCCACATACCTACAGAACAAAGAACATATACACTGATTGTTTAGGTAGATTAACAAATGGTCAGTGGACCCAATGGTCCACTGATAACTTGCAAGAATGTGTGTCACAATCCATTAATACATCAGTTCAACACATTTCTATAACAGAAACCGAACCCGATGATTCCCTGACAGCATTGCAGATGCTGTAAAATTTAGATGAGATGGAGTCAGATGGAGGATCAGAAATAGATCCTGAAATCGACGTGTCGGATGTCGGGTCTTCATCTGATTCTGATAATGAGCCGCCACCTCCAATGCCTGAGCCTCCTCGCAAAAAAAAGAAACAAACTAACACAAGGGCAGTTATAGGCTGTAGTACTGAGGAATAGGTGTGCATAATAGTGGAGAGTCCGGGGGATTCCATGAATGTGGTGCTAGCAGCCGGAAGAATTAATGTTAGTGGCTAATAGGCCGGCGACAGGGAGCAATGTAGTCGAGCATCCCCAGAGGGTGGTGTGATTACGGGAGGCACCGTGACAGTGTAGGTTACTGTAAATCATCCTGTGATCATCCTTTTACTCTGCTAATCGAATTTACAAATAAGATTCATTGAATTATACACTGCAATGTTTATACTTGAAGAGAGGCTACATATCCTTGGATCTATCAATTTTGTTTCTACGAATAGGCTGTAGCCTATGTGTTATTCATTCTTTGAAATTTATTGTGTTTTTCAAGCAGCTGTGCTTTAGGCTTATGTATATGTATGAAGCCTCAAAAGCCGTCTGACATTCAGGGGACCAAATAAACCGGCTGAGCAGACTAGTAAGAGGGGCAACAACAGCTGAGAAGCTTCTGCAAAACCTTTGATAGTATCCAGCCATTCCTAAAAAACTACACAGCTCCCGTCTGGCAGTCAGCCGAGGAAAAGCGGTAATCGCCACAACCTTGGCTGCAACAGGATGCACTTTACCGCACCCCGCCAGCTTGCCAAGATACGTAATGATCTGGTCAGACCAGGGCCAGACCAGACCAGGGCCTCATCTTGCGTATGTTTCTAACAAAATTGTGGTGTGTGTGGAAAACCTATGAATTGCGTGCGCACAAAATTATTGGGATTTATCAAGCTGGCATATGCAACACATATGCATGCTTCCGTTGATAAATCAGACCCATACTATACTTCTGCGTACGTGAGCGAGCTTACGGTCTCAGCCCAAAGAACGCCTACAATTACCCATATGAGGTATCCAAATTAGCCCTATTGACTATGTAATTTCAGTCGATACACGAAGCAATGTGGAGAACGGTCAGAAAAAACTTATTTCCCATAATAACAAGAAAATAAATTTCCCATCATGTGAACTTCAAATAATATTTTCTGATATAGAATCTAAAAACGTGTCATTTTTCAAAACGTATCAAGTAGCCCGACAAAAAGTTATAAATATTCCCGCATTGCAAGACGTGGCTGTTGTTAATAAAATAAAGTGGTCAGGGATCAGTCACGGTGGACACGAAAAAGCGATTTGCTGCACTCCAGTGTCTCCAGTGTCCAAACTACAGGAGGTGGGCAAAGTGTGACAGATATTTTTCCCAGTGACTATCAAATCGCTGGCATCATTGGGGAGATCTGAGTGGAAAAGTCCTAGATGGGGACACCGACATGTCGCTGTGGGATGGTTGCAGTAAATGATAATTTGCCACTAGGCTAATCATAACATTTCAACTTCACAGTCAAGAAACATATCAATACAGACATAAAATCAAAGGGAATTGGTCAGTTGCTGAGGACTATACCGGGTCGTGGCGGTACAGCCGAGGCCGTCTTGCAAACGCAAGATCTGTTAATAGAAATAGTCGCCTACAGAATGTGGCCAAGAAAGTATATAACATTTCAGACATTTTATAGAAGATCAATGACTCTTGGAAAGACCTTGTGTTAAAATGATTGTTCCATTTCAGAGGAATGCATTTTTCGTTTAGTGCTGCATAGCAATAGCCTATAACTTTTATTTTGAGTAGGACTATTGGCTGTTTTATACGATTTGTGGTGAATAAGCGAACCTATTTTATGTTCTATTCATTTTCATTTGGTGAGAATTTTAAATAAAAGTAATTTCTGAAATGTATTGTCAATTTTGTCAAATTACAAATAAGCCAAAGTGTGATAACGCTGTAGCTCATTCAAAAACATTAAGCACCTCTAGGTCGTAAAAGTGAGCATCTTTAACCCTCGCGTCGCCTCGGGGTCAGAGAGACCCACCGTTATCCTTCCCCTCGCATCACACCGGGGTCAGAGAGACCCACCGTTAGCCTGCCCGCGCTCCCCTTGCCTTCGGGTCTCTCCGACACGAACGAGTTGCCTCATCCCCTCGCCCTTGGGTCTCTCTGACACACGAGCCGACTGCCACGCTCGCATGGCTTTTTGGGTCTTCCTGACATGAGCGGCCTGCCCCTTGCCTTCGCCCTCGGGTCTCTCAGACACACGAGCGGACTGCCACGCTCGCATGGCCTTTTGGGTCTCTCTGACACACAAGCGGCCTGCCGCGCTCCCCTCGCCCTCGGGTCTCTCTGACACACGAGCGGACTGCCACGCTCGCATGGCCTTTTGGGTCTCTCTGACACACGAGCAGCCTGCCACGCTCCCCTCGCCTTAGGGTCTCTCAGACACGACCGAGTTGCCTCGTCCCCACGCCCTCGGGTCTTTCTGACACACAAGCGGCCTGCCGCGCTCCCCTCCCCTTCGGGTCTCTCCGACACAAGCAGGCGGCGTGTTCCCATTGCCTTCGGGTCTCTCTGACACGACCGAGGAGTTACCCGATCCCCTCGCCTTCGGGTCTCTCTGACACGACCGAGTTCCTGCTCCCCTCGCCTTTGGGTCTCTCAGACACGAACCTGTCCGCTCCCCTCACCTTCGGGTCTCTCAGACACGAGCGAGTTTGCCACTCGCCTCGCCTTCAGGTCTCTCAGACACGAGCGAGTTGGCCGCTCACCTGGCCTTCGGGTCTCTGACACAAACGTGTCCGCTCCCCTCGCCTCGCGAAACAGGGTCTAGAACAGTTTTTCGCAAATGTCCCGCCTGGCTACCCTGACGATGAGGAGGAACAGGAGGACGAGGAGGAACAGGAGTAGCAGGAGGACGTGTCAGAGGCAGAAGACGGAGAAGAATACAACGCGGAGCACGAAGACGACCGCGCCTCGTCGTCAGACCAGGACCTAGACGCACCCGGGGCCGAGAGAGAGACGTTCCGGTCGAAAAACGGAACGATCGCGTGGTCCTCGGTGGCGTATCCCAAACAGGGCAGGCGGTCGGAACCTAACGTGGCGGGGACGATGCCCCCGGGTCCCACGGAGCACGCGGTCTCGCACGCGCGGGACATAGCCTCCACGTTCCACCTGTTCATCACACCCGCGATAGAGACCG
>JACXGI010001182.1:0-27235 GCA_016801175.1 Esox masquinongy | reverse complement strand
GAGACGGCTGGAAGGCGATGGACGCGATCGACCTGCGCGCCTACGTGGGGCTGCTGATCCTGGCAGGCGTACACAGGTCCTGAGGCGAGGCCGCTGTCAGTCTGTGGGACGCAGAGAGCGGAAGGCCGATATTCCACGCCACGATGCCTCTGAAACTCTTTCACACGTACTCGAGACTGCTGCGCTTCGACGACCGAGAGTCGCGACCGGCGAGACGCGCCGCTGACAAACTGGCGGCCATACGAGAGGTCTGGGACAAGTGGGCCGAGTGGCTGCCATACCTCTACAACCCGGGCCCTCACGTGACGGTGGACGAGCAACTGGTTCCATTCAGAGGTGGTGCACGCACGCACACACGCACACACATCTGTACGAAAACATAGAGGTTTTCGATGCTCGTCCTCGTAATCATCATCATCTCTCGTCCACCCAGGTCGTTGCCCTTTCCGCCAGTACATGCCCAGCAAGCCCACGAAATACGGGATCAAGTCGTGGGTGGCCTGCAACGCAAATCCAGCTGCGCGTGGAAGATGCAAGTGTACACCGGGAAGCCGACCGTCGGGGGGCCGGAGAAGAACCAGGGCATGTGGGTAGTGCTCGATGTAACTGAGGGGCTCAGGGGGCACAACGTGACATGCGACAATTTCTTCAACTCCTACGAACTCGGACGGCAGCTCCTGGCCAGGGAGATCACGATGGTGGGCACGGTTCGCAAGAACAAGCCCGAGCTCCCGGGTCGCGCTGCTCGCGACCAAGGGCAGAGAGGTCTTCTCGTCCAGGTTCGCCTTCACGCCGAGCGCGACTCTAGTGTCCTACATGCCCAAGAAAAACAAGAACGTGGTACTGCTGAGCACGCTGCACACGAACGCGGACATCAGCGAGCGCCAGGACAGGAAACCCGCGATCATCCTGGACTACAACTGCAACAAAGGAGGTGTGGACAACCTAGACAAGGTGGTCAGGACGTACAGCTGTAGAAGGATGACGGCCCGCTGGCCCCTGGTGGTCTTCCACAACATCATCGACGTCTCCGCGTACAACGCCTTCGTGATATGGAGGGAGCTCAACCCCGGCTGGATGACCCGTAAACGGAACAAGAGGAGGGTGTTCCTCGAGCAGCTGGGAAAGGCGCTGGTCACGCCGCTCATCGAAAGAAGGGAGTGTATCTCGCAAACACACGTGTCCGCGGCGCTTGTGAAAGCAGCACAGAGCGCCAGAGCACGTGATCGCCCCGAGGGCCCCGATGCCACGGCTCAGGCCCCTGCCTCGGCCTCTGCCAGTAAGAGGAAGAGGTGCCAGAGCTGCCCGCCCAAGAAGGACTGTAAAACCCACACGGTGTGCAGCAGGTGTAAGAAATACTTCTGCAGAGGCTGTGCACACGCGTACTGTCCCACGTGTGCCGATTGGGGTTTTACAGAAGAAGGGACGATCTGACCCGCGGGACGCGGGGTGTGTGTCCTGCTCCACAGTTAGGTGAGAGTGTCTTTGGGTCGGAGCGACCTTCCGTTAGCCCGCACCGTGCCCTTACCTTAGTGGTCTCCGGGACCCACCGTTAGCCCGCGCCTTCTCCTAGCCCTCGGGTCTCTCTGACCCACCGTTAGCCCGCACCGTGCCCTTACCTTAGTGGTCTCCGTGACCCACCGTTAGCCCGCGCCTTCCCCTAGCCTTCGGGTCTCTCTGACCCACCGTTAGCCCGCACCGTGCCCTTGCCCTTGGGTCTTTCTGACATGATGGAGTTGTGGGTGTACACAAGAAGGGACGATCTGACCCGCAGGACACTGGGGGGGTGTGCAGAATTCTAAGGCGACACAAGGGTTAAATGAATCGGCATATTGTAGTGCATGGTAAAATATTCAATGTTGAATGTTGATTTACACACATGCACATGGGGCTATTGTTCGTCTTGTTTTCAAACTGTATGGATATGCCCACTGAAAGGGCTACCAACCTATTGGTTCTAATAGTTTTTGGATCAGCTACAGGCTGTAGGGTTTTGACGCTTGCTACATCCGTAGCCTATAAGCCTACGATGTTGCAGGAAACAGTTTGCGCATTCCTGTAGGCTATTCATATTTCTATTGACAAGATTTTTCCCATGTGTTTCAGTTGACATTCCTCTACCAACTTTTCCGAAATAGCATGGTATTTCTTCAATTCAACCGCTAGGCTGTTCATACGTATGGGTTGAAATTTGCGTAGAGATACGCACACTTTCCCATCAAGTTCAACATTGATAAATGCCAACTTTTGTGTCAGAACTGGCGTATGCATGGTTTACACACATATTTGTGCGTACGCATGATTGATACATGAGGCCCCAGGTGTTTGAGTACATGGCTATATCATCCAGGTAGGCTGTACAATTTGGAACATCTGCCAGTACAACATTCACTAAGTGCTGTAAAGTAGCCGGTGCGTTACGCATTCCAAATGCCCTAACCGAGTACTCTAGATATCTGTCTGGGGTGACAAATGCAGATATTTCTGAAGCCCGAGGTGTCAGGGTAACTTGCCAGTAGCCTTTTAGCAAGTCTAATTTAGTGACAAACTTTGCACCACCAAATGTGTCTACACAGTCATTTAAACAGGGTAGAGGAAAAGAGTCTGGTACTGTTACAGCATTCACTTTCCTATGGTCGGTGCAAAATCTGCATGTACCATCTGGCTTGGGTATCAACAGACAAGTAGATCTCCAAGGGCTACAGCTGGGTTTTGCCAACTCGTTCTCCAACAAATAAGACATCTCTTTTTTCATCAATAACCTTTTTGTGGCATTGATCCAATAGGGATGCTGCTTAATTTGGGCAGCCTCACCCACATCCACATCATGTTCCAATATGGTTGTACGGCTGGGAACGTCACTGAAAAGACAAGGAAAACTATCCACAAGATTCATGATGTCAGCTACTTCTTCATTTTCTAAGTGGTGCAGATGGGACTGGAGAGTCTTCAGCATCTCCGTATTCTACAAACGGGCGCACTGCTGGGGCTCATTACTCAGCACTAACCCATCTTCATCTGCCTCGAGAGTAAGCGTGGAAGATCTAGGGCTCAACATAGCAGAGGCCACCGAAGAAACTACAGGTGTCTCAGTCTTTGGTGAGAACTCCGTGGGCTGAACCTTTCGATCTTGATAATGTTTCAACATGTTAATTTGACAGACCCAAGACTGACATCTTCTATCAGGAGTCTGCAAAACATAGTCAGTGTCACTTAACCTCTTTTCAACTAAATAGGGACCAATGAATCGTGCAGTCAAGGCTGATCCAGGAATGGGCAAAAAGACTAAGATTTAGTCACCAGGCCGTAAAGAACAAATAACATCCTTTTTATCAAAGTGACTTAATTGTTCATTGAGAGGAAGAGAAGGATTTTTTGGCTAGAGCACTATATAGCCACTCTCTGATCAGACTCATGTATTCCACTGCACTTCTGGAACCGGATTGAGTAGGCAATATTTGATTTGCCTTTCAGACCCCCAGTATCCGCAAGAGCCGAACGCCGTTTGGCGTCATTAGCAAACTAATCGTCCCTGTTAGCTTAGACATTCTCCTCTGCAGCATCACCATCCTGCCAGAGCATCAGTTAATCTACTGGGTCGTTATCAAACTATATAGAATACTCTAAAAATAATGAATTACAGATTTTGTTTGTTTAAAATTGTTAATGAATTTGAAGAATACAAGATTGTGTTTGTATTGAACATCTTATCATACGAAAAAAACCGATTAAGAAAAGAATACAAAGAACGATTATTTCTAAAAACACAGGCTATAGTATTTTCAATTGTTTATTAGACCCTACCAATGTACAAAATGAAAATTACACAGTCAATCTATAGGTGACATGAATTGTCTATAGGTGACTTGAATAAGCTATTGAAAAACCGAGATTATTATAAAAGGCAGAGGTCCAAAACGAATAGGCTATGTGAACGGCGTTTCTTTACAGGTCTCTCCTGAGGGTTCTAGTGGGGCTATTGACTTGATTTTAATGCCTATGCATAGCTCTAGTGGTAAAGAACATTGTTGGTATTTAGTTCTGTGAATATTTATTTAGTCTAGTACATTTGTAGAATTCAAAGAGAGACAATAGGATGTGTGTGCGATTTAGTTTCTCTTTCTCTTTCCTAAAATAAAAACAGTAACTTGAAATACGTTTGTTTAACTGGTAATTGGTGACTGGTAAAGAATATCATTGGTATTTCGTTTTGTAAATAATTATTTAGCCTAATACATTTGTAGAATATTAATCTTCAGTAAAAATAAGCAGAGAAAATTCAAAGAGACATGCTAGGATGTATGTGCGATTTAGTTTCTCTTTCTCTCCTAACATACATTTGTGCTCATAGGTTTGCATACCCTGGCAGAAATTGTGAAATTTTGGCCATTCATAATTGTGAAATTCATATGAAGCCATTCATTATCACATAGTTGTTTGGCTCCTTTCTAAATTATAATGAAAACAGAAATCACCCAAATAGCCCTGATCAAAAGTTTACATATCCTTGAATGATTGGCCTTGTTACAGACACACAAGGTCACACACACAGGTGAAAATAACAATTAAAGGTGAATTTCACACACCTGTGGCTTTTTAAATTGCAATGAGTGTCTGTGTATAAATAGTCAGTGAGTTTGTTAGCTCTCACGTGGATGCACTGAGCAGACTAGATACTGAGCCTTAGGGAGCAGAAAAGAACTGTCAAAAGACCTGCGTAACAAGGTAATGGAACTCTATAAAGATGGGAAAGGAAATAAAAAGATATCCAAAGCCTTGCAAATGCCAGTTAGTATTGTTCTATCACTTATTAAGAAGTGGAAAATTCGGGGATCTCTCAATACCAAGCCAAGGTCAGGTAGACCAAGAAAAATTTCAGCCAAAACTGCCAGAAGAATTGTTCGGCATACAAAGAAAAACCACAGGTAACCTCAGGAGAAATACAGGCTGCTTTGGAAAATGACGGTGTGGTTGTTTCAAGGAGCACAATACGACAATACTTGAACAAAAACGAGCTGCATGGTCAAATTGCCAGGAAGAAGCCTTTACTGTGCCAATGCCACAAAAAAGCTTGGTTACAAGATGCCCGACAACATCTTGACACGCCTCACAGCCTCTGGCACACTGTAATTTGGAGTGACGAGACCAAAATAGAGTTTTATGGTCACAACCATAAGCGCTATGTTTGGAGAGGGGTCAACAAGGCCTATAGTGAACAGAATGCCATCCCCACTGTGAAGCATGTTGGTGGCTCACTGATGTTTTTGGGGTGTGTGAGCACTAAAGACATGGAGAATCTTGTGAAAATTGATGGCAAGATGAATGCAGCATGTTATCAGAAAATACTGACAGGCAATTTGCATTGTTTTGCACGAAAGCTGCGCATGGGTTGCTCTTGGACTATCCAGCACAACAATGATCCTAAGCACAAGGCCAAGTTGACCCTCCAGTGGTTACAGCAGAAAAAGGTGACGGTTCTGGAGTGGCCAACACAGTCCCCCTGACCATAATATCATCGAGCCACTCTGGGGAGATCTCAAACGTGTGGTTCATGCAAGACGACCAAAAAGCTTCAGGGACAGATGTTCCACTATCAACATCTTTTAGTTTTACAATTTTACAATTTTTGACATTATTACTAGTTCCTAAAGCAATTTGCAATCTCCATCAAAAATTCCATCAAAAATGCTCAATAGCTCAGACCCAATAAAACTTACATGTAAATAATCAACTGATATAGCTTCAGGGAGAGCTGCTCTACCATCAACATCTTTTAGTTTTACAATTTTTCAATTTTGGAAATTGTTCATAGTTTTTAAAGCATCTTTTCATCAAAATGTCTCAATAGGTCCGACCCAATGAAACGTATATGGAAATAAACGACGGATAAAGCTTCAGGGATAGATGTTCTACTATCAACATCTTTTAGTTCAATTTTTCAATTTTGGAAAGTATTACTAGTTTTAAAAAAAAATGTCATCAAAAATGCTCAATAGCTCGGATCCAATAAAATTTAGATGGAAATAACCTACTGATATAGCTTCAGGGACCGCTGTTCTACCATCAACATAACTTTTAGCTTTATAAATTTTCAATTTTTGACATTATTACTAGTTTATAAAGCAATTTTTCATTAATTATGTTCAATAGCTCGGACCCAATGAAACTTATATGAAAAGAACCAAGTGATATAGCTTCAGGGAGAGCTGCTCTACCATCAACATCCTTTATTTGGGCTATTTTAAAATTTTTTCATCATGACTAGTTTATAAAGCATTTTTCAATCAAAAATGCTCAATAGCTTGGACCCAATAAAACTTACATGGAAATGATCAACTGACATAGCTTCAGAAACAGCTGTTGTACCATCAACATCTTTTAGTTTTACAATTTTGAACTTTATTACTAGTTTATAAAGCATTTTTCTATCAAAAATGCTCAATAGCTCAGGCCCAATAAGACTTACATGGAAATGATCAACTGATATAACTTCAGGAAAAGCCGCTTTACCATCAACATCTTTTAGTTTTTCTATTTTTCAATTTTGGAAATTGTTACTAGTTTTTAAAGCAATTTTCAATAAAAAATACTCAATAACTCAGACCTAATAAAACTTACATGGAAATAATCAACTCAGGTGGTTAGTAACTTTCCAAACTTACCCTGTTGTCTAATCGTGAATGCTACAAATGAAGACTTGTCCCATCATGGACTACAGTTGGCTATGACAATCCTTCAGGCCTCAGGTAGGGTTTTCAAAATTAACATTCTGTAATTGTTATTATTTTGTTGTTAATTCATTCAACACAGTGAATAAACATTATATAATAGTTGATGTTTATGTGTATACCGTCAGGCTTCCAAGTGCAAGTTTCAAATGTGCTTGCCATCATCCCCATGGAGATGCCAACACCGTGACCAAATGGGTTAGTGTTTCATGTCCAATAGAATTTGGCTTTGAAAATGTGTTGCCTAAGCATTTTAATAAAATATATTATTTAAGTTTTAACCCCATACAAAAATAATATCTGTTCTTACAGTTTTTCTATTACTCATTCTGCAGATCGAATACTCTGCGTGTCAAAGATGGTACCATACAAAGTGTATGGGGATGACTGAGAGAGCCTTCAACATGGCAAAAAAACAAGACTGGAAAGGGCCTCTCTGTCACAAAAATGTTTGAATAATGGGAGGGCACATGAAGCAGTACAATAAGTTTGTAGTAATGAAAGTAGCATTGTTTGATGGTCAAACACAATGAAAAAGAATTAAACCGTAGTAAACTGAAAAAAACAATAATGTTGATGGTAGGGCGGATGACACTGAGCCTAAAGCTTTTGGGTTAAGGTATGAAAAATATACAGGGATATAGATGTTGTCAATATATGATGGAAAATGTTTTAATAATCACTAATAATAATACAAATAAGAAATATTGTTAACAATAAAGGATGTTGACAGTAGAGCAACAGTCTGTAAAGCTGTATCAGTTGCTTATGTTTGATGAAACATTTATTGTGCCTGAGCTATTGAACGTTTTTTATGGAGAATTGCATTATTGAAAATGTTAAAAAACTTCCCAAAACTATTAATAATTTTCTGCATTGGAAAATTGAAAATCTGAAGGATGTTGATCCTAGAGCAGTTGTCCCTGAAGCTATTTTGGATGGTTATTTTGATACAAGCTACTGACATTTACATAAGCAACTGACGTTTTTCATTAACATGACCAGATAATGGTGTACATTTTAGACGGTGCATTAACCCTCGCATAGTAGTAAAGCAGTTTTTCACATTATTTTCGACTCTAAAAGATAAATATGAAACCGATATGGAAAAACAAGGGGTGTTGCTTGTTCGCTGTCGCCAGCAAATTCAGAATATGTACTTGCTGTCTTTCTGGCAGGTTTCGTTGTTGAAGTTTTGACGATCAAAGTCCAAATCTTGAATATAAAGCTAACTTCACCAATAAGGTACATCTGCAGACCGCAAGTCGGGGGCGTTACTTAATATGGGGGTTCCTGAATATAAGGTTACGCCCACTAATGTTCGCCATTGGTCAGTTTGGGGACATGCTGGCTTGACACACGGTTCGACACTAGGTGTCATGTATTGGTATGACGTCATTACGTTGAGTGTGCTAATGGAGGAAGAAGAATTAACTACCGTTACAACTTTATTTGAGAGTCCATGTGATTTCATTCAATATCTTTTGTCAAGATATAACACTAGGTTCAAGCGCTTCAAGCACTGATACAGAAAACAAAAGTGTATTTGCTTTGACTACATGTTGAAAAAGTGCTCTAGTCTGATTGTGCTTATACCAATTATGTAAAATTAAATGGTATTTTCCAATATCATTTAATTGTATTTTGTTTCAGGATTAAAATTGTTTGATAACATACAACTGAAATATACAGCTCCAGAAAAAATGAAGAGACCACGGCACCTTTTTTTTTCCTTTCCAAAAAAGTCGAAAAGGAAGGTTTTGAGTGAGGAACAGAAGCGTTCAATTTGCAGTAGTCTCTTAATGTTAACACTTCTTTTCCTCACTCAAAACCTTCCTTTTCAACTTTTTTGGAAAGGAAACAAAAAGGTGCAGTGGTCTCTTATTTTTTTCCGGAGCTGTATTAATTTGAAGACTGAAGTGCCTCTAAAAATAGTTTTAAATGTTTTGGTTACAGTCTAGAATGAGACACTTGTGGTTTAGAAAGCTGCTGAGTGCAGTTATAATACAGACACATGCATACATACACATGCACAGTCATACTCGCTATGCCTGCCATGGTCAGTTTTTCTTTGAGTAGCCATTGCTTGGTTATATGTGACATAGTAGAGGGCAATCATTAGGAGGATGATGGTTGAGAATGCTGTTTATTGCAGTTACAATATAGTTGATCGGAGCTCTACATGTTATAAAGTGAAACAGGCCTCCCTTTTGCACAAGTTTATACAGGATTACCACTTATGCATTTTCCATAGATTCAACATATTACACAAATGTGAACATGCTGTGTAAGGTACATTGTGCGGTGGACCTGTGAGCAACAACTTCAGTGTCAGCTAAACTGTTCTGAAGATGCTTTGCCAAGACCTGTGGGTTCTGCTGTGTAGATCTGACCAGTTTTCATACAAATCATTGTAATGGTTTCTCCTTCCTTTGACTTGCACTGTTCAATTTAACAGCATTGTTCTAGAAAGTTGAAATTGGTAACTGGAAGTGTTGAATTTTCTATAGCCTGTTGCAGAAAGGTGGCAAGTTTGAATTTGCATCATATAGAGGTCAGGTCATCATCTGTTTACAGAAATATTGATTTTTCCGGGGGTGCCTGGAACAAGCAAATTTTTTTAATTCTAGAGTAATGACGTGGTTATGGACTTAAAACATTATTGGGAGGAATATAAGTGTTACAGTACATGTCTTGGAATTGATTATCTGAGGTCTAATTTAACCCTTATCCTAAAAGTTGATTCAATAACATAAATTACAAGTAGAACAGGTCCAAAAGAGCACAACAGACATTACTGAAAATCAATTAATGTAGTTAATGAAGTTAATGGCATAACCTAAAAATACAAAATTAAATGATATGCCAGTTAGGCAATTAAACATTTAATCACCCGATCAAATATTCAGAACATTACATTCCATTCCTATCATATTGTATGGCCAGGTGAACATTTCCAAAACACTGTCCAGTTTACTCTTGCTAAACAACTGATGTTTCTTGTCTCTTTGTCTCGTCAAACTATATTGTGTTTTCTGGATCTTGTCATTTTTGTTGTGTGGAAACCAGCATTAGCTGGTTTAAAGATAGCTAATAGGTATCCTCATCAACAAAAATAATTAACAGAGAAGCTCAAAATTACCACTAAGTCCTCTTTTGTCTATTTCATCCATGAATGTTTCAGTGTCTTCAAAATTATTAAACAAAAACATGAATGGGGAGAGAGCTTCTTATTTTTCCTCTAGATTTGAGGCCTCTCTGAGCATCTGCACAGCACCCTGTATTTCCTCATCATTCAGGGGTGAGGATTTGTACCCGGTCTCAGAAGAGGCCTGTGTTGGCATTTACCCAGGCAACAGCATCCCCCAGGTCAACAACGCATCTTGGCAACTGAAATGAAAGATCACAACAATCACATAGAAGTAGAGGTGAAAAAAGTACAAAGTAAAAGTACTCAACTGGGTTCGGCTGTGTTCACCACAGAAGTATCTAATTAAGATCTAAGTAACCAGGTAAAGGGAATTCAAAACTAACCAGTGATTAATAAAATAAAAAGGAAGAGTGTAAATGATCAATTAAGGTCATTAGTTAGTTATGAATTCTGTTTAGGTAATTTAGCTCATCCTTAGCAACTTCCCAAAACTGGTAAACACAGCCAAATACTTCTACTTTTTACACCACTGCATAGAAGATGGCCATGACAAATTATTATTTTGTTTACATTTCTAAATAATGACAACATAGTGTATATGAAGCTAAAAAATAAATGGATCTTGCCTGCTTGCATGTAGTGACAGGTGCATCATGCATCTTTAGCTAGTTATAACATACCGTAATTGACTAGAGCTTGCTAACAAGTAGCCTACCTCGTCGCGTAGCTAGCTATCTTTAAAGGTAGCTATAAGGGTTGTCTTGTTTTCTGTGTTCTGTCACTGGCAAGCTATTTGAATTTAGTAGATAAGCGATCTAAGTGTACACGTTAACTATCCCTAAATAAATAGCTAGAGGGTGTCATATGGAAGCAATTGCTGAAATCGTTAGTTACCGGGAATGCAACTCCGGTTATATGAGTGGAGTGGAGCCCCCTAGAGGGGCTTTAGCTCCTAGTGGTTTACCCTTGCTGCGTTAGCGGCCGTACTGAAAACTCATTATGCAAGATTCGACAGCCAATCAGGGCACGTCTGCCCCTATATAGGACCCGTGAGCCCAGAGAACACCCTTCCGAGTTTATTTAGCATAACTCGTGGGACGGCAGGGCAACAGGTGTAGGGGGCTCCGCTCCACTCATATAACTGGAGTTACATTCCCGGTAACTAACGTTATATGTCGTGGCACTCCGCCCCCTAGAGGGGCTTTAGCTCCTAGTGGTTCACGGTGGAGCGAGCGAGCCAAGGATGTACTCCCTGCCGGACCAACCAGCATGACTCGCAGGGTTCAGTTAAGAAACTGAACCCTGCGAGTGAACCAAGTGAACAAAAGATGCGGGAGAAACGTCCAGTAAATAGAAACGGACAAACGCCGAAAGCGACGACCACGACGCCACGGCGCAGATGTCATCCCGTGGAAAAGGGCAGATGAGGCTGCAACACCACATGTGGAGTGTGCACAGAGACCCTCTGGAATGACAGAACCAGATGTCTCGTAGGCCAATGTGATGCAGTCACAAAGCCATTGGGAGAGACGCTGCTTAGAAAGTGGACGACCCACCCGGGAATCTGAATAACAGATAAACAGCTGGGGAGTCAGTCTGATAGACCTGGTGCGCTCTACGTACAGAGACAGAGCGCTTGCCGGGCACAGATGGTGGAGCCTCTCATCCTCCTCACGCACGTGCGGAGGGGGGGAAGAAGGCCTGTAAATCGATAACTCTAGATTGAAAAGAGCTGGTGATAACCTTAGGTACGAAGGATGGGTTTGGTCTCAGCGTAGCGCAGCCTAAGTCCTCTGTGATAGCCAGACAGCCTGGGTGCACAGAGAGCGCACGGAGATCGCTCACTCGCTTAGCAGAGCACAAAGCGAGGAGCAAGGCAGTCTTAAGGGAGAGCAACTTAAGAGAAAACTGTTGTAAGGGCTTGAATGGGGGTTCACAAAGGGCGCCCAGCACCTTAGCAAGGTCCCACTGTGGAGCGCCCAGCCTGGCCACTGAGCACAGATGGCGCACACCCAAAAGGAAACGGCAGAGGAGAGGGTGGCTGAAAACAGCGTTTCCAGCAAAACCCTCATGGCATGCAGAAATGGCTGACGCGTATCCATGGATAGTTGAGGGGGACCTATCCATATCAAAGAGATACTGCAGAAATGACAGGATCTCCTCCACAGGGCAACATGAAGGGTCAGACGACCTCCGCGCGCACCACGTCGCAAACATATTCTAGCGAATACATTTTGGACATAGATGCTGCCCTAGCATTCTGGATAGTGCGGACCACCGCCGCGGACAGGCCTCTGTTCAAAAGCCTGTCCCATTCAGGAGCCAGACCATGAGAATCCCTGTCAGCGACGGAGGGTGTAGAATCGAGCCCTCTGCTTTGGGACGGTGCGTCCCGCCTGGATGGAACACCCCACGGGCGGTCCGCCAGCAACTGGATCATCTCCGGATACCAGATGGCCGCGGGACGATCTGGTGCCACCTGAATGACCCGAAGCCCCTCCGCTATGATCCGAGCCAGCAGACACGCTATACAGCACTGCGGGGGAAATGTGTAAAGGAGACCCCGAGGCCAGGGGTGGTGCGCAAACGTGTCCACCCCCAGAGGGGTGCGATCTGTCTGAGACAGGGAGAACCACAGACGGCAGTAGGCGTTCTGTCTGGACGCAAATAAGTCCACCTGGGCTTCCCCAAACTTCTGCCAGATGAGGGAGACGATGTCCGGGTGGAGGCGCCACTCGTCGTGATGAAGGCCACCCCGAGACATCAGGTCCGCGCCCATATTCAGACGGCCCGGTGAGTCACCGCTAGGGAGCAAAGGTGGGCATGCACCCATAGCCAAAGATGAGTCGCCGACCGGTGGAGAGCAGGAGACCTGATCCCCAGCGGCGATTGATGTAAGCGACCGTGGCCCGATTGTCTGAGCGAATCAAGACATTGTGGCCCCTGACCAGGTCCGAGAAGTGCGTCAGCACCAGTAAGACCGTGTCTAGTTCCAGCAGGTTGATGTGGTGAGGGCCGGGAGGCCACACGCCTCTGACAGCCTGAACCTGACACACACCGCCCCATCTGTGGAGAGAGGCGTCTGTGAAAACCTGAACACACTCTGACACCCTGCCCAGGGGTGCGCCCTGAGAGAGCACCACGGGGTCACTCCAATATTCCAGGTCCTCTCGCAGGTGTGCAGGCAGAGACAAGATCCGGTTCCGATGGTGCACGGGGTCAACCCGTTGGCGAGCGAACCAGTTCTGCAGGCTGCGCATGTGCAGTAGGCCCAGAGGGACCACTGCATGCGCAGCTGCCATCATGCCCAACAGGGACATGACGGCCCGAACCGAACACCTGCAGTGCGGACGGCACAGGTTGAGGGCAGAGAGCAGATCGAGAGCCTGTGTGTCTGAAATGCGTGCTCTCATTGTGCGCGTGTCCATGACCAGACCAAAGTAAGAAACCTGCTGGGCTGTTCTGGGAACGCTCTTTTTCCAATTCACAGCGATTCCCAATTGCATGAGAAGGGACACCACTTGGAAGGTGTGCATCCTGGCTAGCTCCAGGGACGAGGCTAGAATCAGGAGATCGTCTAGATAAGTTAAAATCCTGATGCCCTCCCTGCGTAGGGGCTCTAGTGCCGTCTCCAAGCATTTGGAGAAGGTGCGCGGAGCCGAATGGGATCCTCGTATACTCGTATACCTTACCCGGAAAGGCAAACCGGAAAAACTTCCTGTGCCTGCGAACGATCGGGACATGGAAGTAAGCATCCGTGAGGTCTATGCTCGAACAGAAATCTCCCGGTAGGACGGCTTCCAACAGGCGAGTAGCGGTGAGCATACGGAATGGTCGTTTGGCTACATGCGCATTCAGATTGCGCAGATCCAAGATCAGTCTCACCCCTCCCGTCTTCTTGGGAACCAGGAAGTAACAAGAGTAGAAACCGTCCTGCCTAAGATCTTCCGGGACCTCGGAGATCGCACCTTTGCTCAACAGTTCTGTAATCTCCGACAGGAGAGCGGACGCTCTGTTGGGCAATGACATCATCGTCTCCACTATCCCCGAAAAGGGAGGGGGAGCCTAGCGAAACTGAATTAGATAACCCAGTCTGATCGTTCGATCGAGCCAGGCTGACATAGTCCAGTGATGACGGCACACCCAATAACGCTATGAGAGAGGAAGAGTATGCAGTTGAGGGGCGTTGGTCAGGAAAAGTTTGAATTCCCTCACTGCCCCTACCGCCGCCGACCTCGACCGGAGAGGAAGAGACATGGCCCAAGGAGGGCAGAGAGAGAAAGGGATGAGAGAAAAGAGGAGCCGGGCTGGAGGCTAACTCGGGTCCACGAAACAAGAGCCACGAGCGCTAAGCATTAGGCCATCCCGCTGCACAACAGGTACAGCGCTCTCACTCATAGGAATCTGAGGGAGAGAGGAACCTGGCATTTGCATACGCGGACGTTGCACCCTGAGTGGGGACGCATTGCTAGGGGGACGCCGAGCAGCACTGGCAGAGATCGGGGACTCAGTGAGAACAGGTAGCGAGATGGAGGCAAGAGCCGAAGACGTTACCCGGTGTTTGAGCCTGTCATTGCAAGCGGATTGAGAAGCCACAGTGGTTATGTCTATAACCTGGGAAATCTCAGAACGCTCGGTAGCCGGCGAATGGCAGGAAAGAGTGGAGCCCGGCATTTGCATATGCGGATGTTTCGCCGAAGGCGAATGAACGTCGCCATGGCAACGCCGGGCTGCACTCCTAGAGCGAGTACACTTGAGACCGGCCGGCAGCGGAGTGAGAGACGTATCAGAACCCGCTAGCCAGCGTTTAAGTCTATGGGAGATGGCGGTTTGAGAAGTTATAGTGGTTATGTCTATAACGTCCTGCAAAATCTTAGAGCACTCGGTAACACGCGAATGGCGGGGAAGAGAGGAGCCCGGTATTTGCACACGTGGACGTTTCGCCGAAGGTGCAGCGCCGGGCTGCACTCTAGAGCGAGTACACTTAAGACCGGCTAGCAGCGGAGTGAGAGACATATCTGAACCTGCTAGCTGGTGTTTAAGTCTATGGGAGATGGCGGGTAGAGAGGATAGAGTAGTTATACCTATAACTCCCTGAGAAAACTCACTACCCTGAACATTGCTGACATAGCTCTTACCATTACACTAAAAAGGGAAGGGAATAGAGCGTGCACAAGCGAAAACAATAGAAAACCTTCAGGCTTCAGGACGAAAATGACTTGCGCCACTGCTCATATCCAACGGGGCAGACATAGAGACAGAGCGCTCGCTGAGTCTCTAATAGCCACCAATGGAGGAAAACTAGAGCATGCAAAAGGTACAAGTGGTTTAACAGACTCAGACACCGCCTGAGCCTGCACAAAACACAACTTACACCAAAGCACCGTTTAACTTTTTTATTGAAAGAAAAAGTTTGTAGGGCCGAATCTGCGACGCCGTCACACTCGACCCGTACCTTGCGGAGGGAGGGAGACGCTTGGGCCGTGAGGGCGATGTCGCCGCTCACAGCCCACTCCACGCCTAGTCAAGACGGCCTGGGCTTCTTAGACGGCCACGGAGTATCTAGTCTGGGGGAGGGTTGTCTGCGTCGCTCGGGAGGTGGAGCAGGAGCCACTGCAGCCGGAGGAGGAGGAGCCGGGTCAGCAGAAGAAGCGGCAGCAGAGGCTTGGTGGCGCTTGCGTTGTTTTGCAGAGAACCCAGGCGATGAGAAGAAGGTCGTGAGGCTGAATGAGCAGCACGGCCAGCCAGGGGGAGGTGACGAGACAGCTCCATCCGTCCCTCGTCGGTCGTCTTAAAAGAGGCGATGGCAGAGTGCACGGTGTTGCAGAATAAACCCCCCTGGGACAACGGTGCGTTGGGGAGGGGTGTGCGATCAGAATCGCACAGGGAAGACCTGACCACAGATGTAGCCACTGATCGCCCGGCACAAACTGTCTGCGCCTGGTTCAGGTGGAGGAAAGCCTTAAGATATCCCACAACCTCCCCGACGTCACGTGACGACGGAGTAGGTGAACAGACTAAAATATGGGAGGCCACTGACGCGAGGAGAGCAACGCTGTCCACGGCCAGGGCCTGTGAACCTAAGACGTAGTCTTGTCCCATAGCTGCCCCATGTAGCTAAGGTTCCTTTGGCGTTGGCAGAGGAGGCAGGGGCAGCCGGGTAAACTAATAGGAGCTAAAACCCCTCTAGGGGGCGGAGCTCCACGACATATAACTTCGTCATTGACCCAGTAATTCTTCCTTCATAAATGCATGCACTAAATCAAACACAACACACCAATGGAAACCGTGTCTGAAAAACAGTCTGCAAGATATACCTTCCTCAACTTCACTGCAGTCATTTTTACGCTTCTTGTGGATGTTTTTGTTTTGTGATGTGGTATCCAACTTTTGTTCAATTGCCTGATTTTGTAATCTTTGTTATTATGTTCATGCAAATTCAAAATAAATAAATAAAACAACTTTCGTACCAGTTTGGTAACAATCTTATGTAACTACAACCGGGAAATGTTAACTCCTGTCGTACTTGCCACCACATTGGAAACCACGTATTCCAAATATTTCAAAGTTCACCTAAAGATCTTTAGAGAAACAAGAATTCCCCTATCCCCGCATTTCAGCTCAATTCAAAGTAATGTCATATAATCTCACACAAGGTCAGATGGAATGCGTACATAAATTGTAAATTGTGCACGCACAGATATGCCACAGCTCGAACGTCCCGCCATTTCTTGTACATTATAGTTTGTACTCCTAAATAGTGGTCAGAAGTTTACAGTATCTCAGCAGACACGACCGGTATCACTTTTATTTTACTCCAGTTTAAGGTAATTCTGATTTATGTTCTGACTTAGTCATGTCTGCGAGTTTTCACCAGTATTCTTCTGCTACTGTGGTTGGCCTACAGTAGTAGTTATTGCTATTTAGAAATGTTGTAATCATTGACGTTAATCATACTTTTGTCTTTTCTAATCTAGCAATTTTACAATTTATTTATTTTCTAATTTAGTCGTGTATCCTACATCATAGTATACCTAGCTAACTACTACAGGTGGTACAAGTTTTCTTTTAACATATACCTGGCTAACTAGCTACTGCAGCGAGCTAACAGTACTGTATGACTATATTAACAAACATCAGCTTAGTTCGTTAAGGCGACATCATTTCTGGAGCACCATCATCATTTCTGGACAAGGAATCTCAGGTAAGCTTATTTAACTTCTTTACAAAGCAGATAGATAACTATCTGACATATAGTTAAAATCACTTTGGTAGTTCCCATCAAGCCAACTAATGTTGGCACAAAAGTTAGCAAGCTACAGTACTGTACAGTACAGTAAGTCACCTACTAGCTAGCTTGGTTGGTAGCTTTTTTCCCCAGGCATGTTGGGCTCAGTACAAGTGTTTCACTCGCTGGGACAGAAATATATACTGTACTCAAGTAGAGTATTAGTATATTCAAGGTGTGACACACGCGATAATCATCTATGTTTTTAAAGTATTTCTGACGTGTACTTTATTGCTGTAATGTGCACTAGGCTTCGGAGTGGAACATTAAAATATTAATGTTCAGAGCAAAATAATTTTTACATGGAAAAATCTCCTAAGCAGATGCATGGAAGTACACAATGTTATAGTCATATTTTAACAAATGTCAATGTCCTTAATATGCATTGTCATTTATCATTGCAGCTTTCCCTGACTGGAAGAAGCACCACAGGGCAAGTATCTAAAGTGACTGTAAACACGGATGATCAATATAAATGTTACTAGTAAAGCTTAAGACGGATGTGTGCAATATGATTGTTAGTGTTTTTATTCTGCAGCTTTAGGGTAAGCAAAATGTATTGATTGTAGCTTTACATTTATATAATTGACTTGTGTGTTCTTTAATATCAAGCAAGCAATGCAGAGCAACTTTAGCTTTTGTCATCATAAAGACGATGTGTCCTTAATATTTTGGTCTGTCTCAAGGAAGATATGTAGACTGAGACAAGTAATATATCATTCATTCAAGCAGCACTTCACTGCCATTGCCAGCGGCAATTATTACAATGCTTGTGTTGCGCTCTGGTGTTTGTGACTGAAAGCCTATAAACTCCCAAAATGTATTTAGCACCTTTGGTGAGAATTTTTTATTAATAATAATAACATTGTTATACACAAGCATTCTAAAATAAACGTTGGACATCTCAGTAGAATTGTCACTGATTATTCAGTGTAATTAAGCATATACATTATACATTTTAATGCGTAGGATAATGCAACCTTTTGTAGGCTGCATGCTTTATAAACTGAGGAAACCGTTTAGTTAAATCCCATTATTTCTTCCCTACTGAGACAACAAGCAACAAGGCCCCAATAGCCATGGAAAGGAAGAGTGTTGGAAGTGCTGCTACACCTCCTGTTGTGTCACCAGCACCCCCTGACCAGATGTTGAAATCTACTATTAGCTTTGTATTTTATCCACATTTGTTTGATTCACTTTTGTTGCGAGTCACCCATACTAGAGCACTAGCACGATGCCTCAGATGCTCTGAATAGAATACTTGATTGCTTGTTGGCAAATATCTTTAACTCATTCAAGACTCTCAGCACAAACAAAGACCAAAAGTGATAAATGGATAGGGTAGTATTCTTTGAATACTTTTGAGTACTGTATTTTTGTTATATATTGATTGTTAATGAATGACAAAGTGCAAACATCTTGACCGCTATAAAAGCACAAAATGGATAAATATAACAGAGCCTAACAGAAAAGTCAGAGGAGGGAATTAAATCCTGGTGTCCAATGCCCTACAAGAACAAATGAAATAATAGACTACTGTATATCATACAAATGATTGCTCTATTTGTGCCTTCTTTAACAATTAAATATGAAAAATAACAAACTATTCTGGCGGCTCGTGGTGGCCCAACTCCTTACTGAGACACTTCATGTTGTTTTTTCTTTTAATTTGTCACCAATCTGTATATTGTGTTAATACATTAAATCCATCATACACTAATTTGGGCTTTAATGATGAACTAAACATAACTGTTCATCTTACAAACGTAGTCCCACATTGTCATAGGTCCAGTTTTGTACGAGGACCAAAACAAACTAATTTCAAATATAGCTGCAGTCAAGGTCAATTCAGGTTTAAGTAAAGTTTCATGATTCCTGACTTAGTTTGAAATCGTTAATCACAATACTGAGAGAAGTACACCATGATGTATCTAATGTGATTTTTTGTGTGTGACTTTTCTGTACATTACAGGGGCTGTTATGCAGTGCCAAGCAGGTTTAGGAGAGAAGGCTGTGGAGAACCTCAAGTCTTAAAACATGAACCAACCCACAGCAAACTGCAACTTCCTGTAACTACACATTTTATGTGGTCATTATATTTACATCCTGCCTGATTAATGTAAATGATCTGTAACAATACCGAATACACTGGTTAAAAAATATTTATACTACAGTACTGTTGAATAGTACCTGATTGACTAGAAGTGAGTTCTAGAATGGACATTAATTACTGATATAAGGGACAGTTGGATGGACATTAATTTCAGATATAAAGGACAACTAGTCATAATGTAAAAAACCTCTAAATATGTCTTGTGTATTGTTACATTCATAATTTCAGTGGTTTTGTGGCATTCACGTCATGATTAGGTGTCCCGTATGTATCTCAGCTAGCATGGCAACGGAATATTTACAACAAACAACTTGATTGTGTCCGTAGAAAGAGAACAAAGAGCAATTAAAACATGAGAAAGCTCAAAATTCACAAATAACATGTAAACAAACAAAAACACATAATTTCTAGTTTTAAACATGTTCTGATCAGGGGGCTTTGAGTACAGCTGAGGAGAAGGGGGAGACCGATATCAGATGGAGGAACACGCCATGTTACAGTCGATGAAAGCTAAAAGTCACTGTCTAATGTCATCAGGGAAGTCACTGTCTGAAGCCACAACAGAGGGCGGCAGCAGTATCCCCAGCACTCCTACTTCCTGCTGCTATGCTAGTAAATGTCTGCTTAAGTTGTTGTTTATTGGCCACTGGTATAACAGGGATAAACACCTCAGTACATTACCTTGGAATGATGAACTCTGAGAAGGGAGTTGAGTGTTTATGTCTAACATAGATGAACATCGAGTCACCTCACAAGTACTCAAATGTAAAGATTTTTAATATCAGTTCCACAAGTCATGATTCAACAAGACATTAGACAAAATTGCAAAAGTGGTAGAAATAAATTATTAACGAATTGAATGAAATGGTGGACACTGTTTTTTACTGTTTTTAAACTGGTTTTCATTGTCCATGTCCAGGTGCAGCAACGGGTCCAATGGCAGAGGAAGGTGAAGATAGAATTGAAGACCACTCAGACTCATTTCTGACAACAAGGAAGCGTAAAGCTTACGTCTTTGCTTGTGGTATTATATATTGTCAGTTGGATAATATTTATTGTTTGTTTCAATTTACAGTTAATTTTTTTTCTTCTCTTCATGACTTCACCATTTGTGAAGAAAATAACCCAATGAATAAAACATTCATATTGGCTTCTGTTCTTATATTTTAATTATTTGTAAAAAGGACAGTTTGATAATATTTCTAAATTTGATCAGTTGATAGCTGTAACATATATTTCAATGATTGGAGTTAGTGGAAAAAATAACTGTTTATCATGGCTATTGCTACTGAAGACGTACAATTTCATTGGAGTTAACTAGATGGGATTTGTTACTTTATCCTTTCTGATGGTTATGAAGTCCCACACAGTTCTGATTGTAATTTCTGTGCTGTTGGCCAACTTGTGAGTGTGAGGTGTGTGATCAATAATTAAAAAAAAATTACATAAATGTTGTTGTTTGTTTGTAAATGTATATACTTCTTTTGCTTATTTTTTATGGGGCTCTTGTATATTATAGGATATGTCATGTACTTTGCTAGGAGAAAATGTCTGGACTGATGATCTAACAGTATTGCCATACTTATATCTGGGAAGGGGTTGGTAAAATAAATGTATAATATTAATACGTAATACCTCACTGTAAAACTAAAGTCTGTGTAGAACCCTGCTGAAATGTGTTGTGCACATTCAAGAGTTCATGGCACAGTTGGAGCAGGTAAGCACAAGGTTGGAGAAAACTGTCAAGATGTTGACTGGATAGAAATGAACTTAGCAGTACATATTCTCGCTGTACGTATGAATATGAAAATATGTAAGAGGAATAGGGGAATGAATGGTCAACTGGATAGGATGCCTGGGATTCGCGATTACCAACCGACAACCTTGGAGATATCACATTGCCACGACATGCTAGCGACCAACTGACAACGTCAATTAGTAACGTAGAGACAACAAGAACATTTTACCAGTTGTGACATTGTAACTGACAATGTTGCTGCTACCTAATTTTGATCGCCAGATAATGTCGTGAGAACATTGTGACAACAGAAAATTGTTAGCTGGGAATACCAGTGTTGAATTGGTAATTGGCGACTGGTAAACAATATCCTCTGTATTTTGTTTCATGAATTATTATTTAGCGTAATACATTTGTAGATTTACATTTTAGATTTACATTTGATGAATTAGCCTACACAATATACTGAATCTCCTATTGAAAAACAGTAACATGTGATAAGTAGTCTATATAGTTTGTATTATGTTTCAATAATAGCCTAATTAAGTTTTTGAACGGTCATGGAACTCTTGTATTTCATTTGTAAGTTCATTCAAATTCAACCAAGGCTCTGATCATTCATCTGGGAGTATCACACATTCAACCATTGACGTCATGCATTCAGTGAGGGGTGATTAGCACCTGGGTACCATTTGGGTACCAACGCTAAATGCCGTGGGCTGTTGGCGGATTTAGTCGGAAAACGGGGTAAAAAACATGTAGTCTCTAAATAATTTTCTGTTTGTCTGATTAGAATTCTGACAGTGTAATATACACCTATTTAGGAAAAGTCATGGAAGGAGGAGGGTGTACCTTTCAAAATGGCAGTTTTATTTTAATTACAAACTCAAACACCAATTGGCGTAGGCATTCTAATGTTAATGGGCCACGAACAGTGTGTCCAAAAACTAACTCAGCAGGACTAAACCCAATTGACTCTTGTACCGTTTCATGTACCACAAACAAGACAAACAGGACACCCTCATCCCAGTCTTTCTCCGTATCCAGGCAGTATTTACTCAGCATTCAATGTAGTTTGATGATGACCCAGTGGATGAACTGATGCTCTGGCTGGATGGTGATGCTGCAGAGGAGAATGTGTATGCTAATAGGGACGATTCATATGCTAATGACGTGAAACGGCGTTCGGCTCTGGCAGATACTGGGAGTCTGAAAGGCCTGGCGGCTCTAGTGTTAATCTCCCTGTTACTAAAACAGGATCCAAATGGGAAATATAAAGATCCAATTAATTTAAAATACTGGAGATCTCTTACAGGTCAATGTTGTGATGCTAAAATTCTAGAGAAATGCATTGCACTCAGACTGCTTTTATCCATGGATGATACACTGGAGATACACTATATGGCCAAAAGTTTATGGACACCCCACCCTCATACCAAATGGGTTTGCTGATTATCCCATTCAGGCCCGCCAATAGGGGGGGACAAATGGGTCTGTTGTCCTGGGCCCAGGGTGGGGGGGGGCAGAACTGACATTGGGTTGACATTAAAGGGCCCATCTAAGATTATCTTGTCCCGGGCCCAGGCAAGACTGTCAGCTGGCCTGATCCCATTCCAAACCCATGGGCATTAAACTGGAGATTCCCCCCACCACCTTTGCAGCTATAACAGCCGCAACTATTCTGGCAAGGCCTTTCACAAGGTTTTGGAGTGTCTCTGTGGGAAGTTGTGCCCCTTCAGCTAAAAGAGCATTTGTGAGGTCAGGCACTGATGTTGAATGAGAAGGCCTGGCTCGCAATTCATCACAAAGGTGTTCATTGGGGTTGAGGTCAGGGCTCTGTGCAGGCCACTCGAGTTCCTCCACATCAAGTTTACCAAACCATTTCTTTATGGAACCCGCTTTTGCACAGGGGCACAGTCATGCTGGAACAGGAAAGAGCCTTCCCCAAACTTTGGCCACAAAGTTGGAAGCACCCAACTGTCTACAATGTCTTTGTATCCTGTAGCATTAAGATGACCCTTCACTGGAACAAAGGGGCCTAGCCCAAACTCTGAAACACAGCTCCAGACCATTATCCCTCCTTTCCCAAACTATACAATAGGCACTATGAATTCTTGTAGGTGGTGTTCTCCTGGCATCCACCACACCCAGATTCATCTATCAGACTTCTGGATAGTGAAGTGTGATTCATCACTCCAGAGAACACGTTTCCACTGCACCAGAGTCCAATGACGGTGTGGTTAACACCACTCCAGCCAACACTTGGCATTGCGCATATTGATGTGAGGCTTACGTACAGCCGCTCAGCCATGGAAACCCATTTTGTGAAGCTCCCAATGCACAGTTCTTGTGCTGATGTTGCTTCCAGAGACAGTTTGGAACTTTTTGGTGAGTAATGCAACAGATGATAGGCAATTTTTCATGCTAAGTGCTTCGGCATTGGCGACCTCGCTCTGTGAGTATGCGCTGTCTACCACTTCGTGGCAGGACTGTTGCTGCTCCTAGACACTTCTACTTGACAATTATAGCACTTACAGTTGGCCCGGGGCAGATCTAGTAGGGCAGAACTTCCACAAACTGACTTGTGGCAAAGGTGGCATCCTATTACAGTGCTACGTTTAAAATCACTGAACTCTTCAGTATGACCCAGTGTACTGCCAATGTTTGTCTACAGAGATTTCATGGCTATGTGCTGGATTTTATGCAACTGTGAGCAATGTGTGGCTGAAACATCTGAACTCAATAATTAGTAGGGGTGCCCACATACTTTTGGCCATATAGTGTATGTCAAATACTGGAAATAATAGAACAATACAAAATGGCTAATATACCTGGCTTGACCTTCAAAGCGGATTTTGAAAAAGCCTTTGATAAAGTACGACTAGATTTTACATATATATGTCTGAACCATTAACATTGTTGTGCATCTGTCATACAATGGGTGAAGGTGTTGTATACTGGTATGTAGAATTACAGTTGTGCTCATAAGTTTGCATACCCTGGCAGAAATTATGAAATTTTGGCATTGACTTTGAAAATATGGGTAGCCTTTTATTTAAGGATAGTGATCATATGAAGCCATTTATTATCACATAGTTGTTTGGCTCCTTTTTAAATCATTATGATAACAGAAATCACCCAAATGGCCCTGATCAAAAGTTTACATACCCTTGAATGTTTGGCCTTGTTACAGACACACAAGGTGACACACACAAGTGAAAATGGCAATTAAAGGTGAGTTTCCCACACCTTTGGCTTTTTAAATTGGAATTAGTGTCTGTATAAATAGTCAATGAGTTTGTTAGCTCTCATGTGGATGCACTGAGCAGGCTAGATACTGAGCCATGGGGAGCAGAAAAGAACTGTCAAAAGACCTGCGTAACAAGGTAATGGAAATTTATAAAGATGGAAAAGGATATAAAAAGATATCCAAAGCCTTGCAAATGCCAGTCAGTTCTGTTCAATCACTTATTAAGAAGTGGAAAATTTGGGGATCTCTTGATACCAAGCCAAGGTCAGGTACCAAGAAAGATTTCAGCCAAAACTGCCAGAAGAATTGTTTGGGATACAAAGAAATACCCACAGGTAAACTCAGGAGGAATACAGGCTGCTCTGGAAAAAGATGGTGTGGTTGTTTCAAGGAGCACAATACGACAATACTTGAACAAAAATGAGTTGCATGATCGAGTTGCCAGAAAGAATTATTTACTGCACCAATGCCACAAAAAAGCCTGGTTACAATATGCCGACAACACCTTGACATGCCTCACAGCTTCTTGCACACAGTAATTTGGAGTGACGAGACCAAAATAGAGCTTTATAGTCGCAACCATAAGCACTATGTTTGGAGAGGGGTCAACAAGGCCTGTAGATAACAGAATACCATCCCCACTGTGAAGCATGGTGGTGGCTCACTGATGTTTTTGGGGTGTGTGAGCTCTAAAGGCACGGGGAATCTTGTGAAAATTGATGGCAAGATGAACGCAGCATGTTATCAGAAAATACTGACAGACAATTTGCATTCTTCTGCATGAAAGCTGCGCAAGGGACGCTCTTGGACTTTCCAGCACGACAATGACCCTAAGGCCAAGTTGACCCTCCAGTGGTTACAGCAGAAAACGGTGAAGGTCAGCAGAAAAAGGTGGCCATCACAGTCTCCTGACCTTAATAACATCGAGCCACTCTGGGGAGATCTCAAACGTGCAGTTCATGTAAGACGACCAAAGACTTGCATGACCTGGAGTCATTTTGCCAAGACGAATGGGGAGCTATACCACCTGCAAGAATTCGGAATAGACAACTATTGCAGAATAGACAACTATTACAATAGACTGCACGCTGTCATTGATGTTAAAGGGGGCAATACTCAGTATTACGAACTAAGGGAATGCAGACTTTTAAACAGGTGTCAGTTCATTTTTAGACCTCAAATAATGCAAAGAAAACAAATTCATTTTTCAACAACAAAATAATAATGTTTTAACTTAGGAAGAGTTCAGAAATCAATATTTGGTGGAATATCCCTGATTTGTAATCACAGCTTTCATGCGTTTTGGTATGCTCTCCACCAGTCTGTCACATTGCTGTTGGGTGACTTTATGCCACTCCTGGCACAAAAATTCAAGTAGCTCGGCTTTATTTGATGGCTTGTGACCACCCATCTTCCTCTTGATCAAATTCTAGAGGTTTTCAATGGAGTTCAGGTCTAGAGATTGGGCTGGCCATGACAGGGTTGATCTGGTGGTCCTCCATCCATACCTTGATTGACCTGGCAGTGTGGCATCGAGCATTGTCCTGCTGGAATCACTAATTCTCAGAGTTGGGGAACATTGTCAGAGCAGAAGGAAGCAGGTGTGCTTCCAGGATAACCTTGTACTTGGCTTGATTCATGCGTCCTTCACAAAGACAAATCTGCCCGATTCCAGCCTTGCTGAAACATCTCCAGATCATCACAGATCCTCCACCAAACTTCACAGTGGGTGCGAGACACTGTGGCTTGTAGGCCTCTCCAGGTCTCCGTCTAACCATTAGACGACCAGGTGTTGGGCAAAGCTGAAGATGACCTTACTCCATTCTCTACGGTCCAATCCTTATGGTCTATTGCAAAGTTCAGCCTGGCTCTTCTTTGCTTCTCATTGAAGAAGGGCTTTTTTTCTAGCTTTGCACGACTATAACCCCTACTCATGTTTCGAACCGTCCTCGCTGTGCATTTCACCCCAGCTGCTATTTGTCATTCTTTTTGTGGGTCACTTGATGTCATCCTACGGTTGTTGAGTGACATTCGAATGAGATGATGGTCATCTCGGTCAGTGGACAGTTGTTTTCGCCCTCTGCCAGTCTGCAGCTTTGTTGTCCCTAATGTCTGTTGTGTTAGACTCTGTCCACTTTTGATCCATGAACAAAATTAATACAACCGGTAGTGAGGGGAGAACCTTTATTTAGCATGAGTCCAAGATGTTGATCTTCCATAGTTCTTACATGTTCTCCAATAATTACAAAGTTAACACATTCTTTTATGCCAATACACATAGGAGGCGGTCAGTGGTCATAGCCAATCATTACACAGTCCATTATCCTCCAGCACATCCCCTCCAATATCTGTCTGTCTTCCAATCACATACGTGTATTCTATATCCTAACCTTACATGGCCTGGTAGTGTCCCCTCTTGAGTTCCTGGCTCCACACGCTTATCAGGTTGTGTGGGGCCCCTCAATAGTGGATACTGCTTGTGATACGGTACCTCATATAGCACAAGACAACGAAGTACCACTCCTCTAACAAGAGAACAGAACTAAAATACATGTGTATCATCAGGGTGTGTGGGTAGGGTGTGCGGGGCTCATCAATAACGGGTCCAGCACCACATCCCATTTATTGTCCTTTGTTCAGTGTTAGTCAGCACTTTGTGTTGTGTTAAGTTTCTCAAGCCCATATTCTATGAGTTGCTTGACCTTGTTCTAATGAACTGCCGTCTTTGGAATATTCAGGATGGAAGCAACCTGACGCTCACTGTATCCCTCTGCCAGTAAAGCCAAAATTGAACCCTTCTTTTCCTCACTCAAAGCTTTTTTTCAACTCTTTTGTCATGCTGAATAGTTATTTTTGTATTCAAATTACCTTTGAGGTACTACTTGCTCTGCTTTTGCCATCCAGCTGGTCCTATCGCAAGACGATAGGGAAGTCCACAGGAGTGTTTTTTTTACTTTTCCTTGTTAA